>PVJC01011738.1:0-40875 GCA_004026665.1 Murina feae
GCAGTTTAATCGGAGCTGAGCTGAGGGGCGCAGCTTCACTTTCGCTGCTGCCGCAATGGAAAGGGCTGTTTACTCAGGTCCGGGAGTGGTGGCCGCCATGTTGGCTGGGCTAATTTGCATACAGCCGCTCTGATTGGCTGGTGGGCGTGGCTTACCCTGTCTCGGAGAAACGGTTAATTTTAATATTTCGCTTTTATTAGTTTAGATAATTTTTCACTTTCTAGTAGTCATATCTCAAAAGAAGAAACAAATCAAACGGATTTTAACATTTTATGTAACAAAATAAAAATATTTCAACATGTAACCAATATTTAAAATATTAATGATATCTTTTACATAATCTTTAAAAAACTATGTTTTATTGATTCTTTACAGAGAAGAAGGGAAAGGGATAGAGAATTAGAAACATCGATGAGAGAAAAATATCCATCAGCTGCCTTCTGCACACCCCCTACTGGGGATGTGCCCGCAACCAAGGTACATGCCCTTGACCAGAATTGAACCTGGGACCCTTCAGTCCGAAGGTTGACACTCTATCCACTGAGCCAAACTAGTTAGGGGAATTTTTAATACTATATCTTAAAATACAGTGTATGTTTTTTATACATATAACATCTCAACTTGGACGCTAACCTTCCATTGACCTCTGTGTAGGTTTCATAATATTTACAATGGGCTATTCAGTTGTTCAGTTGCACCAGGCTGAGAATGTTTCAAGTGCTCAGCAGCCACCTGTCCCTAGTGACCACCATTTCAGTGTTGCAGCTGCAGAGTCTCATCCCTCTTCCGTGGACATGGCTCTGGGATCCCTGTGGGCTGATGGGAGCAGGGCAGATACCCCATCGTACGTCATGTTGAGCTGGCATTGAGATGTTTGGTGAGCACTTGGGTCCCTGAGCACAGAAACCTTGTCCTGCTACTTTCCCACTAAATCCCGAGAGCACTGTCTTAGGTCAGGTTCCCTGGAAGCTGAACCTGAGACAGTGTTTCAGGTGCATAAAATGTATTGAGGGATGCCCTGGAAACAAGGCAGTAAGGGAGTGAGGGAAGTGGGACAGGCCGGAGAATGAGTGGAGCAGGGATGCAGGCTCAGGTAAATTCTAGCCTAGGTCTGATCCGTGGGGACTCTGGACTGTAAGTTGCACTACAGAGTCGTCCACCTTAGGACAAAGGGCCTGGGCTTTTGTGCACCTGTATTCACCAGTATTGCCTTCTCCGATTGAGAGTGGGAGTGAGATACTCTTCTAGGTGGAAGCTTTCAGCCAGAGCACTTGCAGCAGCTGGTGGATGAGTGCACCGCCTACGGAAGGAGACGTGGACTGTGACCTAAGTATGGAAGACCAGGCCAGGACCAGAATACTTTATTATCTTCTGGCATTTTGGCCTTAAGCCTCAGTGAGGGATCAGAGAGAGCGGGCTGGACTGAGCAGGGTCCCCAGGGCTCCCTTGCATAGAGGCTTAAGGTCTAGAATCCTAACAGGTCGGGCATTTCCCTTGGCCTTTTCTTCTTGGCTGACATTGAATCTCAGACTCTGCCTCACACATTTTGGGTGGCAAAGAAAAGTAAGGAAAAGGAAGAGCAGAGGAAATAGAAACCCTAATACTGTGGCTTAGTGTGAAGCAAATCCTTGTTCTTCATTCATGGCCCCAAGAAATATTTAGCTGAGCGCCTCCACTGGGCCACCAAGGCGCTATGTGAGGTTGTGAAGGCAAATTCCAAGAGCAGTTCCAAGGCCATTGGGAGCAATGGCAGCATGACGAACATAATTGCTGCTGTAGCGTTTTCGGTGTCTACAAGAACGGACCGGCCGAGAGGTGTGGCTTGGGGACAGTCTAGGTCAGCAGGGAGTGCTGAGAAGTATAGCAACAGGCCCCAGCCAGCCAGCCAGGGACTCCAAGGAGAGCGCCGAGGTCAGTCTGGGGCACCAGCTAAAGGGCAGCGTCTGAGTAAGCAAGTTAAGGTCGGCCTTCAGCAGCCCAGGCCAGGGAGAAGGGCTCAGTCAGGTGGAGACCGGGCACAGTAGCCTGGCAGTGCCAGGTGCCAGGTGAAGGAAGATGATAGCATATTTAGCACCTAGTACTTGCCCGGCACTTTGAATGCATTTAATTCTCACAATAACCTTGCAAGATAAATATGATGTTCGGAAAGATTAAACAGTGCTTCTCAAACTTTATTGAGCCTACGAACTACCTGGGATCGTGTTCAAATGCAGATTCTGATTTCACAGCTCTGAGTGGGGGGCCCAAGACCATGCATGTCTAACAGGTGCCAGGAGATGCTGCTGTATGCTGATCCACAGACCACACTTTGAGCATCAAGAGGCTGAAACCCTCACCACAAAGTCAATGCGTTCATTATGATGAAGGAAAAGGTAGAGAACGAAGGGCAGGAAAATGAAAGTAGTCTAGTTTGAGAGTCTAGTTTTCCAAACACTTATAGCCGTAGACCCTGAACCATGCCGTCTGATCTCCTGGGTGTGGACAGGTGCGCAAGACAGTGTATGCTGCCCTGAAGAGGGCAGTGACCCACTCTGGTTGCTTCAGGGATGTGTGGAGGAGCACTGACAGTTCTTCTGGGGTGACTTACTCATTTCTTTTATTGATTTTTTTTTTTTTTACAGAGAGGAAGGGAGAGGGATAGAGAGTTAGAAACATCGATGAGAGGAAAACATGGATCAACTGCCTCCTGCACACTTCCTACTGGGGATGTGCCCGCAACCAAGGTACATGCCCTTGACCGGAATCGAACCTGGGACCTTTCAGTCCACAGACCAACACTCTATCCACTGAGCCAAACCGGTTAGGGCTTACTCACTTCAGTATACCTGAACTAGTGCATTTTAGTCATTGTTCATTGGCTTAGTGATGAGTTCATTTGGATTATATAAATATAATATGTACATATGACAATCATTGTGGTAGAAAGTACTTTTCAGCAGCTATTTTTGAGTTGTTAGCCTCACAGTGAAATCAACCTCACTTATCAGAAGTTCTTTTTGACCTTTATTTTTTTTAATGGTTTGTTCTTTATCTAACACCTTATCATGGACCTTATTTTTAAATTTCCCCCTTTATCTCATTATGGATAATGGTACAAAGGTTTGTAGAAACACTTCTTAAATACAAATATTTTTTAAAGTTGTGATAATAGTAATTGTGATAAACTGGTTTTCAGGATTTTGCATTGCTTCGGAGTGAAGCTGAGTGTGAACCAAGCCTGGCTGACCAAGGACAAGAAGTTACAGACAGAGAGGCAGTGGTGAGCCACATGTTACATTGTGGTGCCTGTGGCACCACAGTCCCCTGAAGGGTCTGTGAGATGCACACCTTTGGCAACTAAATGTCAAAGGAAACTTTAAGCATGTGACATTATCAGAACAGACTCTGGAGCCAGGTTGCTTGGATTCAAATCTAGACACTACCCCTCACTGGCTGGGCAAGTTATTCAATTTCTCTGATCCTCGTTTTTCTCATCTACAAAATGGGTATGATCACAGTACCTACCTGATAGGATTGCTGTGAAGACTAATTGAGCTAATTCACAAAGTGGATTTTAGAACCCTATATACAATAATAACTATATTAAAACAAAATTTAAAACCCTGCAGGGTCAGTGTACAACCAAAGGAAGATTTTTGCCAAAAATGTGTAAAAGTAGAAGGAACCATAGGCAGATTGTAGGAATTAAAAAAAGGAAAGATAGGAAATACAGTAAATCTGATTGAGGGAAAGTTTATCTATCTACAAGGTATTTTTTCATTTTAGTCTCACCAAGACTCAAACTCATGTGGTGAAACTTGGTATCATTAAATTGGTGAGTATTTACTGAAAACCTGCTCTAGCTCTTCTAGAGAGAATCTCTCATGATTTAATGCCCCACTGTCCCAAATTTCTAGAGATGTATCGCCAGTGACTGCACTCTTTCACTTAAGGTATATTACCAGTTCTGAACGAGTGATAGTGCTTATAATAATTCTTACTGAGCACGGATCGTTACTATTCTTAGCCGAGCCTCGAAGTAAATAACATAGACAGACAAACAGTTAGTCGCAAGCAAATCACCCACGGTTTATTTACCGAGTCCTGATGGGTTTCAGTCCCTGGGAAGTCCACCCAGAGATGCTCACTGAGACACACCACACACAAGACATTCGGAGAGTAAGTGGCTGCAGAGGCTGGCTTCGTGAAGCTCCTGGAGGTACGGAGGCAGAGCAGAGTAGGTTGGCAGTTGGAGACGAGAGTTTGTGGAGGGCAGATAGGCTTCTAACTTCTGTGCTTAGATTTTTTCTTTTATATCCAAAGGTGGGTGTGGCGGTGGTCTATCAGCGGCTCTCAGGCAGGCACAGGGTCTTGGTCCTTACAGATGTGGACAGTTCTCAGAGAGCTAAGCAAGTTACATCTTTAGGTAAGGATCTTATCAGGTACACACAGATTCTAATATGGAGTCTAAGGGTTACACACAATTCAAAATGGAGTTTTACTTATGCTAACTTAACAATTACTATAACAGTAGTTTTACTTATGCTAACTTAACAATTACTATAACACCCACCCAATTCCCATTTGGAGATTTTCCAAGAGAGAAATCAATTCACTTGGTGTTTAACTAAATATTTGAGATGTATTTAGAAGCCAGTTTAAGAAGATTTTCTAAAATCTTATTTTCTCCACTGGCAAAATTAGGAAACAACATTCCTGCATAACAACATTTTTCTGAAGAAGAAACATAAAGTGTCTGGCATATGATGCTCATTAAATATTAGTTCTCATTATTATGTTTATGATTTTACCTTTGAAAAATTAGACAGGATTATGCAAGAAAATATTCTCTCTCTCTCTCTCTCTCTCTCTCTCTCTCTCTTTCTCTCTCTCTCTCTCTCTCTCTCTCTCTCTCTCTCTCTCGACTGCTTTGAGAAATTAGATTCCATTTTTGAATAATTACACTATAAGTCTATTAATAGAGATGGAGATTTATTTATATAAGTCAGTATTATAGATGGAGATATATAGTATTACTATGAAATCATCTTATAAAAATATTAAACTTTAACCAAGTTTCTAGATCTAACTACCAAGATACAGAATTCACAGGGGACATAAAAACATGTTAAATGACACCATGAAGATACAAGCAATAACATCCAGAATGTAGGTGTTATGGACTGAATTGTGTGCCCCTCCACGCTCTACCCACTTCATACATCGAAGCCCCCTGCCCCACAATATAAGTGAATGAGAGGGAGGGATGCGCTGGAACCCCCAAGGGTCTTGTGTAGGGAAGCCATAGTTGATTATGGTTAGCTAACACTTATGTTTCCATTTTTCAGAATGGAGTATTGCATCTGAGAAGATCTGAACTAGTTGGGGCAGCAAACAGAATTCTAAAGGCTACTTGGGAAAAAATAAAAGGGAGAACTGAGGACGTTGACCAGAAAAGGTTTCTAAAGGCACCGAAGACATCCAATGGGGGATTTGAGATGCTTTTGCTTTGTGATGTGTGAAATCTCCCTTCCAGCCAACAAAATCTTCAGTAAATGGTTTCTTCTATTAATGCCTATGGATCTGTTTTGAGGCACCCACCAAGTGCTGAGTTATGAGGATTCATAGTGAGAACATATTGTCCAAGGGAGCCTGGCCACACTAAGACTACTAAACAACAAAAGAACAATTAAGCAAATGAATGAATGAATGGATGGGTGGATGGATGGATCCTGGAACTTCTGTGACCCCACATTAGCTAATTATAATCCCTAGCAATGCCTGGAATCACTTCAATCAATCCTCCAGCTAAATTCTGGAACTAGCGAACTGGCCTGCTCCATTTCCGATTACACTCTATCTCAACTTTCCTTCTGCTTCCGTTTCTTTCAAATTGTGGTGATTGAAGAGATTTCTATAGCATGAAGTCTCTGTTCATTTGTTCCTTAATTTACTGATGTGATTTGAATGCTGTTTTAGGTATAGTGCTGTGTGCAATGGAAAATTCTCAGAAAAGGTGGAATTCATAGCCAGCAAGAGTACTAAGACAGGACTATTCTGCGAAGCAGGAAAAAAGCAGCTGCCACAGAAGAGGCAATAATAAAATGTTCAATGATGAGGTCTCAGTGGGGACAGTGGAGGGTAGAAGGGAAAGAAGAAATTTAATGGTGGCATGTAAGCCAACCCTTCAATTAAGGCTGACATTTGGACTCGAAGAGATAAGGATTTAGGGGATAGAGGTTGGGTGAGGAGGTCATTCCTGAGCTATCCACTCTGCCCTCCAGATCCTTGTGGATTGTTCCTCATGCTTTTCTGGCTCAGAAGGAAGCTGTACTGACAGGTTAAAAAGAAACTGGCCTCAGGCTTTTCCACCACCCCTCAGAAATCCACAGTTCCTTTTCCACCGTGACCTTCTGGGAACAGTTCTCCAACTGCTCACCAAGTCAGAGAAGGAAAGAATTAGTAGTGTTGAGCCTTGGCCTGTGTCTCAGTGGTTAGAGCACTGGGCCATGCACTGAAGGGTCTCAGGTTTGATTCCTGGTCAAGGGCACATACCTGGGTTGCCTGTTCAATCCTTAGCCCCCGGTCCTGGAGCATGTGGGAGGCAGCCAATCGATGTGTATCTCTCACATCAGTGTTTCTCTCTCTTTCTGTTTCTCCCTGACCCTTCCACTCTCTCTAAAAAGTGAGCCTAACTGGTTTGGCTCAGTGGATAGAGCATCGGCCTGCGGACTCCAGGGCCCCAGGTTTGATTCTGGTCAAGGGCATGTACCTTGGTTGAGGGCACATCTCCAGTGGGAGTTATGCAGGAGGCAGCTGATCGATGTTTCTAACTCTCTATCCCATTCCCTTCCCCTCTGTAAAAAAATCAATAAAATATATTTTAAAAAATAAATAAAAAGCAAAGGAAAAATGATTAACACACACACACACACAACAGCCCCCCACACACAAAATAAAATTATGAAGGAAAAGGAAGAAAAGGGAAAAGGAAGAAGGAAAGGAAAGAAAACACCATAAAGGTATTACCAGTAACCAGAAAAAAATAAATCAGTAATGTCAAGTTGTTATCTTTCCTGAAGAAAAAAAAAAAAACACCCTAGAAACTTTGCCTGTAAAAAAATATATATTCAATGAGGTAAAAAACAGACTTTTTATAGACTAGGAAAAGAGCACGTGAAATGTGGTTTTCTGTGTTACTGCCACTACTTTTAGACAAAATCACCTGCTCATCTTCCCTGTCAATTTGCATTGCCATCCCTGGTAACTGATTCCAATTAATTCCTTCTAAAGTGCAATAGCCTACAAAATTCATTATTTTCTTGATCACTGATGATGTTCCAGGATTTATGGAACCGGCAGAATTCCTGGGATCTTCTGTCCAGTGTACGCTTGTACCTGGCAGATAAGAACAACAAGGAAGAATTGCATATGTTCATACAGAATCAGTCCCCACTATGGCCCTCACTATGTGCTCAGTAGTATGCTGGCTTTGCACGGAGTATAGTTATGATTTTATTTCTATCCTCAAGAAAACCAGGATCTAGTAGGATGATGTGGTGAATACACACAAAATGAGTGATTTAGCCCTTTGATTAGGGCTTTTGAGCTTATAAAGTGTTTTATAGATAACGTTTCATTTGATCCTTTTATAAGGGACTAGAAGCCCAGTGCCTGAAATTTGTGCACTGGTAGGGTTCCTAGTGGCTGCCAGCTGCTGGCCAGGTACTCCCTTTCTTTCCCCGGCTGCCTGCTGCCACCACTGGCCACAGCCTCCCTCCCTTCCCTTCGGCCAGCCTGCCCCATGGTCAAACTCCTGAAAGAACTCTGGTTGAGGGAACAATTTGCGTACTATGCTTTTATTATGTAGGATTGTGAAAACAACACATAGTGGCTGTAGCAAAGTAAATTCCAACCTTGGAGCTATATCAAAAGATTGGGTCATAAAGATACATTTACATGTTTTACAATAAAATGTTAAATGCATTATTTTTAATGATTTCCAAATATTTTCAATGAACTTTTTTTAAAACATTAATTTAAAAAAATATTCTGCGTACATACTACATTTCTCAATTTTGTTACAGAAGAGGGCCTGTACTAAACTACATCTACATGGAGCCTAAACAAAGAAGAGTTAAGAAGAGTCACAGAGAATGAAAAGTTGATGGTGGCCTCCATGGTTGTCCATTTAGGGAGAGGAACGGACTCAGATAACTACCTTTTCAAGCTCTCTTGGAATGGAAGTTATGGTTGGTTGAGTTCATCATAGATTGATGTCATTGGCCATTGGGATTGTTCAACATTCCTCTGGTGACTTCCTCTTCACCAAGACATCCTCTGGCTACAATCCAGCCATTCACGTGCATTTTCTCCTAGAAGAGAATGTGCTGATAAGAGACTGTGCTAAGTGAGTCCAGATTCCTGAAGGCAACATTTTTTTAATCTTCTCTATCAACCTTCCCTATCCCTTCTACCTCCCTCTGGCAAAAGAGAAAACAAAAACTAAATAAAAGTTAAACGAATTACTGATCATTTGAATAAAATCAGTTAGTGAAAAACCAAACCAAATAAAAAACTGATTGGTAAACCAAGACACCAAAGATATCATCCCAAAGCCTGAGGAAAACATTCTGCCATGACACTGATTCTTCATGGCCAGGTGTACCCTGTACTGTATGATAGGAGCATGAGGTAGTGATAATCTGGTGAAATGCAATTATATGGAGAGATACCTTGGAATCAGGATCTTAAGGAGCTATTGTTTCCTCACCTTAAGTGTAAATGATTTTGTTTAGAATAATCCAGAATGCCTGGCAACATAGTCTGGAATTCATCCATTCATCCACCCATCCATCTATCCTTTATGTCTTACAGGATTTATTGAGTTCTTTCTTTGTTTTTAATTTTTTTTTAATCTTTATTGGTTGCCTCAGGCCAGGGAGGAGCCTGCAACCCCAGTTTGCGTCCTTGACCTGAATCGAACCCAGGACTCTTGGCTCTATCCACTGAGCCAAACTGGCTAGATCATAAATACTGATATTTTAAAACAGGCCTTATATATAATTTTAAAAATGTTTCAAATGGAATCAATATATTATAGTAATTTGATGTATAATCATATATTAAAAATATGTAAGAACAAACTCTACTTAAAATACTGACATTTAAAACAAGACTTTTACATAATTTTAAAAAATGCTTCCAATGGAATCTATATACTGGAGGGGAGCAGAATAGATCATCCCAAAATGTATGTGGATTTGGCATGTGGATTATTTTGAGCTGAAGACATTCAAGGCCCAAAAGATTTAGGAAGAACATTACACTTTCCCATTAACTGCCTGAAGAATTCAGATAAAGAGTTTGGTTCAGAAAGGGAATTATCACCAACGTTAACTACCAATATTGTTAGCTAAGTATGGTAATCTTGGGGGAACTGGGCAGGACCTATTAAAATTCTTCTCTATGTCCCATTCAAATTCTTCTTCATGTCCCATTTTCTTTGAATGGCATGGCGAACATTTGTTTACCAAGCATTTTCTCTTCCCATCTTCATATATATATATATTTAAAAATTGACTTCAGAGAGGAGGGATAGAGAGAGAGAGAGAGAAACATCAACAATGGGAGAGAATCATTGATCAGCTGCCTCCTGCATGCTTCACACTGGGGATCGAGCCCACAACCCAGGCATATCCCCTGACGGGGAATCTAACCATGACTGGTTCATAGGTCAACCACTGAGTCATGCCAGCCTGGCCAGAACAAACTTTTTCTGTTGCATCATTCTTTCTTCTCTTTATTTATATTTCCATCCATTTACCTTATAGAACTTTATCTGTATGAAACATACTATATCATATTTTTCTGTAACAAAAACGTATATAAACTCAGAGTCCAAAAGTCATTAAGAATTAAAATATTTCTTTCTTGTTGTTGTTAATCCTCACCTCAGGATATTTTTTCCTTTGATTTTTTGAGATAGAGTGGAAGAGTGAAAGAAGGGAGGGGGAGGAGGAGTGAGAACGAGAGGCAGAGGGAGAGGGAGAGTGAGAGTGAGAAACATCAATGTGAGAGAGACACACAGATTGGTTGCCTCTGCTCACACCTCCAACAGACTGGGAATCAAACCTACAACCCAGGTATGTGCTGTCTAGGAATCAAACCTGAGACCCCCAATGCTTGGGCACTCTAATTACTGAGCAACACCAGCCAAGACAATAATACAATAATTATTGGTATATAATTGATGAAAATACCATAAATATATGTTTTGGTAATTATTATTATTAAGCAAAATTTTTTTGGAAGTAGAACTCTTCATGTGATGGATATATTTTTTCTTTGTTTCCTCTACTTTTTATTTATGTTTTTATTATTATTTTAAAAATATATTCTTATTGATTTCAGAGAGAAAAATAGAAACATCAATGATGAGAGAGAATCACTGATTGGCTGCCTCCTGCATGCCCCCTATTGAGGATTGAGCCCACAACCTGGGCATGTACCCTAGCCTGGAGTCAAACCCAGGACCCCTCAGTCCATAGGCTGACACTCTATCCACCTAGCCAAACCAGCTAGGGCTGTTTGCTCTACTCTTTAGAAACACTAAAAAGTAGCATATTCACATTGACTATTATTTATTGCTAGATAAGTAATATCAATAGAATCAATGAGTATTGATTTACTAATTAAGCATCAACACCTTATGTTTTATTTTTTTATAGATGTAAATGCTGAGATTTTTTTTTCATATTTAAGCAGTTGTATTGGAAGTTTTGTTATAGAAATGTCATTTAATTCTTTGAGTTCTTTAAATTTTTTTCTCAAAATTATGTTTAACTAACTGTCAGTGCATAATTCACATCTCCAACTTTGTTGAGAGCAGTGAATCAATACCATTTGATTTGTGAACATATTTGTAACCAGTGATTAGAGTTACCTTCTCAACAATAACACCAGTATTTTGAATTGCTGCTTTGCTTGAGAACGCGGAGATTTTGCACCCGGAGGCAGGGCCCCATTTTAAGCTTTGAAATGCAAAGAGGAGCCTTTGTGCAGAAAAATGGGGAGAAGTCCATTGTACAAGGGGAACTTGGACCTCACTCTTTCTTAGGTAGATTTTAGAAAACAGTAAAAAATGAGCTTCGAGTGTCTGGAAGTTAACTCCCTTTAGACTACTCAAGACTGTGCAGTGGGAAGTCCTCCTGACTCTTGTTACTTGGACTGTGGTCTGTGGATCAACAACATTAGCGTTACCTGGGAGCTCTTAGAAGCGTGGGATCTCAGGCCCACTCCCGACCTGCTGGGTCAGGACCTGCATTTAACAGAATCTCAAGATGAGCCATAGACACATGAAAATTTGAGAAGCACTGGACTAGACCACTGCCGCTCCCCTCTCTTCCAAACACTGGCTCTGTATGGGTTCCTTCCCAGCGCAGGAAATCATGCTTCTGGCTTCAGTTCTGCAAGAAGTCACCTGCTTCAGTTTCCAGAACCTTAGGAGACCGGGCTTGGCATTCTGACTCTGCAAATAATTTGAAGACTGCTTACGCGAGGCTGGATGGTCCTTAAGGGACCCTGGGTAAGTGCCAGTTGATAGCTCTCACTTCCTTACGAATCGTCAGATTTGGGTAAGAGATCTGTTTTCCTCTCTGACTATCACCGCTGCCCATGAATTACTGGATATTAAGCCTGGCAAGACCCACCTGTGTCAAGGAGAGGTTTCCTCCTCTCATCCCTGGGAACTTTGGAACGTTGTCATTAAGAGAGCTACAAATAGAACAGGTTTCTTTGTTTTTTGTTTTTAAGGAAAATAAAAGCCTATTCAACTCAAGGGTCAAAAGCAACTGGCTGTAGCAAGAGGAAAATGGCTGTGATTGTATTTCTGAAATGCTTTTGCCTTTCCCTGCAAAATGCTGTGTTGACAGGAGTGCCATCCAAGCTTGGCCTCGCCCTCTGCCTCCCTCTTGGCTCTGTGCTCACTTTTCATGTGTGTGGGACTCCAGATCTGTAAACAAGGGGGCCTGGCGCCAGCGCCTCCCTCTTGGGTGCAAACACCCAATTGTCAGTGGTGTTTGAAAGCAGCCGAGCAGTCCGTGGGAGGGAGTGTTTCCTTGACATCATCCTGACTTTGCCCCTGCAGCAGGAAAGGCTATGGTATGTGACAGAGCAAGGGTGGCTTAAGCTCTATCATTCGTTAGCTGGGCAATGCAGGCAAGTTACCTGAACTCTCTGAACTTCCCTGTCTCTATCTGTAAAATATCCATCAACTCAAATCGCTATCGGAGAATAACATGAGACTTAGGGTTCCCCGGACTTCAATATTAGGGTTTTTGTTTGTCTGTTTGAATCTGTCTGCTTGCTTGCACTGGCCCAAAGAAATGCACTAGCAGGAGTATGCCGTACAGAGAGAAAAATCGCTTAATAATGAATTGGTCAATCCAGAGGCAGAAAATTAATGCCTGGCCAGGAGGGCACAGTTGGATTCCAGGCAGGGCACATGCCAGTGGAGGGTGTGCACAAGGCAGCCAATAGATGATTCTCTCTTATCATTGATGTTTCTATCTTTCTCTCTTTCTCCCTTCCTCTCTGAAATTGATCTATAATAATGAAGAGGTAATATGCTAATTAGACTGGACGCCTTCCGAATGTCATTCCAGACAGACATCCTTCCTGAGGAAGCTGGGCTGGAGGGAAGCCAGCCGGGTCCAGGGTGCCTGCTGGTGGCTGGAGGAGAGAAGCCTGGGTTCCAGGTGCTGGAGGGAAACCAGTGCCGGCAGCTGGAGGAAGGAATGCCTATTTTTGCACAAATTTTCGTGCATTGGGCCTCTAGTAAAAATATATTTAAAAAAACAAAAACAAACCCCCCCCCCACCTTGGCTCCTTGATGGTGTACAGGTTATAAATTATATAGGGCAAAATTACAAGACACCACGGGCTAGGGTGGTTCTGGGTTGTGCTGGAGCTGATTGGTCGGAAGTGAGGCAAGAGTAATAAATCATTTCTCTATGTCTTGAGGACATAAAGGTGTGCTCCAGCATTCCTCTGTCTGATCTCAGGGGACAATATCCAGGAGGTTGTTCCACCTTAAGAGTCAGCAGCTGGAGCATAACTTAGGTGAGATGTTATCTTTCCTGCCTGAGGACCAGACCTGGTGACCGTCAGGTCCCAGCCACTGTCTTCTGCTGCCTCTGGGGTTGCTGATTATCTGGGGAAAGACTAAATCTCTGAGGTGTGTGGAGAGAGTGAGGTATGGTTTCTAGAGCTAGGATATGAAAGTAAACTTAATCCAAGTCCTAAGGACCCATGGTTTCATTACATCAGTGGGTAAGTGAAAAAAAAACACAAACAAATAGACAGGGCTTCTTTTTTTAAAAAAATTATCTTTATTGTTGACAATATTACAGATGCCCCCCCTTTTTCCCCATTGACCCCTTTATCCCACTACCCCTCACCCCCAGCCCAGGTCCTCACATTATTATCTGTGTCTATGGGCTATACGTATATCATTGCTTCATGAAAACACCAGATATTAGGCTGGGTCAACTCACTTAAAAATCATCTCATTTGCTCTTGAAGAGACTGGAGGGAAAAATAATCTGCACTAATGAGGCAAGTTTCAGATTTCACAATAGCACCTATGTGCTAATGATAATTTACGATGATGACAGTGGCTAAGAAGGGACATATTTCTCTCCAGATGATTGGCCACAGATCAGTGCCACAGGTTATGAGAACTAAGTCAGAACATGAATAGATCAGAAGAGAGATAATAAAATAGAGCAGAAGGGGGAAGACACTGAGAGTCCTCAAATGCACTTCACTTGCTTCTGTGAGCAGCATTTTGAATAGTGAAATGATGTACTAACATCAGGGGTTCTCAAAGTGGGGTCCCTAAGCAGCAGCATTAGTATCCCTTGGGGACTTGTTAGAAATGCAAATTCTCTGTTCTCAGCCCAGGACTCCTAAATCAGAAACCCTGGGAGTGGGACCAGTCATCAGTGTTTAGCAAACCTTACGTGGGATTCAGATGCACAGAGAGGTAGGGAGTTTTACTGATTCACATTATAACAGGTTACAACCACCTTTCCCAATGCAAAGTGAAATGTCTTAGCTTTTAAAATTCCTCACCTCCTGGACATCTACTGGGAAAATTCCCAGATGCCATTGTCTGCTGATTCTGGCAGAGATATGCTGGGGCACAGTCACCAGAGACACCTTCCTCCTGGGCTTGGGGTGGGATTTGTTTAATCATGGATCAGTAACAAGAAGAATGAGTTTGAAAGCAAGCAAGTGACTCTGATCTCACTTCTGTTCCCTGGAAACATCCTTTCTCTGGAGTTATGACAGATTTATAACTTTATTACAAATTATACATAACACGAGGTTTTCGTTTCCACACCTTAGCAACTCCATCTCTGGATGCAGGTACAGTGAAGTCCGATATCGTCTGGAACATGACAACATCTTGATGTCCCACAGGCAGAGACTCTGTGCCCTTCTGAGGGGCTGTCATCACTCAGTCCAACCTTCTACTTATTCTGAATTTTCTGTTTCATGGTTAAACGACAAGGGAAGGGGCGGGGGAAGGAGACATATGTAATACTCTTTGTAATACTTTAAACAATAAAACAAAAATTAAAAAAAAAGTCAAGGGAAAAACCAGAAGTTTAAAGCCCATGCCACATTCTGCGTCTCATTCGTCTTCTCTTATCACTGGCTGTTATGTGTCTGTCTCAGGCCCCCAGATTGAGGCTCCTCAAGGGCAAGTGTCATCAGTTTAATTCCCTGTCTACAAGGTGGGTATGGAATAGATGCTCATGGATGTGACTGAAACAGAAGCCCAGCAAGGCTGAGACTCGCTGAAGGCTGTGGAGCTCTTCTGAGGGTCCGTGGCAACTCTCTATTGCTGCCTTTATGGCACTCTCTCTGTTTATTGTGTGGGTGTTTATTGCTTCCTTTATTTCTGCGTGGTACTCTCAAGAGACTTTGTAAATGATTGACTGCGTTCATCCCCCAAAACTCGGCAAAGACCCGGCTTTGTAGAGATAGTGGAAGACAGGAGACTCACAGCTAAAAGCTTCCTAATGAGGACAACTTGAGCGTGTTATTTTCAACATTCAACTCCCAAGTCTGAATAATTCATGGGGAAAAAAATCTGTTCAACTAGAAATGACTGGGCTATTTTAATGAAAGTACGGATTTGGAATGTTTGAGAGCTAGAGATTACATGAGGGAACTGAAGGCCGGGGAGAGAGTGACCAGCCCGGCAAACAATGAATGAGTGAACTCAGGTCTCCCCTGGCCAGCATCCCCGTTGTCCAGGGATTCATTGTAGGTGCTGCCATCACATGGTGGCTGGTGGTTAATCCAAAATCAGAACTCAGACCTCCAGACGAACATGATCAGCTCTTTCCACTGAGCTACATAGCCTGCTATAAGGCACCAGGAGGACGGTCAGGCCCAAGTTCCTTCTCTCTTGCATTGCTGGGTCACAGAACACATAGGGAGATCGTATTTCCTTTTCCATCTTCAACCTAGCCCTGTTAGCATCAAATTAACGCCCCCTGGGGAGCTTTTAAAAAATCTGGATGCCCAGAACTCACCCCAGGCCCATGAACTCAGTCTCTGGGGGTGAGGCCCAGCACTTCGTGTTTTTCTTTTTAAAATTTGTTACTTATTGATTTTAGAGAGGAGGGGAAGAGAAAGAGAGAGAGAGAGAGAGAGAGAGAGAGAGAGAGAGAGAGAGAGAGAGAGAAAGAGAGGGATTAATTTGCTGTTTCTTGTATGTGCCCTTACTGGGTATGTCAGGACCATACTCTAACCAACTGAGCTACCCGGCCAGCAGCCCTCTGTCTTTTTTAAAGCTTCCTAGGTGATTTCAACAACTTCCAAGTTTGAGAAACATCAAGTCTAGCTCTTCTCCCTCTTGTTCTATTCTCTTGAAGTCCAGAATCCTTCTCTTAAACCTCTGGTTTTCTTTGTGCTAATGCTCAGGTTTCAACACTATGTTCACACAGTATACATTACAGGTGCTGCCATTTCAAGCCATTTAAGTTATTAGCAAAAACTTAGCCTCATCTACCTGTCTCTCTCTCTCTCAGTTGGCTGTGTCTCTGTGTCCTTCCTCCCGGCCTACACGAGGCCACCCCCACAGGACCTCGCTCTCCAGGAGAGTCCTATTCTGAGCCTTTCCCTGCACCTTCTCTCAGAGCCTCCCTCCTCAGGTTCAGCCTGTGAATGCCTGTGAGGCTGGACCAGAGGAACTGGGAGCCCAGGCTGGACAGGGAAGCTTAGGGAGGACGGCTCCCGTGATGATTGGTCCCAGAGAGAATAATTCTTGCAGCAGCCCTTCTTTTCCTCTTGCTGGCTAAGTGTGTGGGTGTGCAGCAGGCATTTGCTAGGGAACATTGGCAAAAAATAAAACTTTTCAAGCTTCAGTTCTGTAGACAGATTGAGAGGCCCCCCAACAGTTCAGAATTGCCGAATCTGGCTCCATCCACCCACTTACCCCCCCAGGAAGTGGTAGGTTGGGTTCGATGTGTTTTGATTTGTTAACTGTGGCCTAGCTTGTGTGGGTTTCAATCATTAGAGTGATACATGAAGATACACCAGTCAACAGACAGTTACTGAACACTCAGTGCATGCAGTACACTGGGTCAGGCACGGATAAAACCAAGTGGTAGGTCAGCTCTGCTACAGGTGCTTAATGGTCAGTGGAAGGAAAGGAAGAGAGGGTTGTTGGGGCAGTCGTCAGTGTGAAGTTCAAGAAGAGCAGAAGGCTGAGAGTTGGTTCCTGACTAGACAGGGATAGAAAGAAAATAACGAGAACCATAAAAGGGGGACAGTGGAAGGGGCAAGATGGCAACTGTGTGTTCATCTTCCTAGGATTTAGAGTCCTGGAACTATTTGCCTCCCCGATGCTCACCAACAATATTGCAGCCTCCATATTGCTTTAGTCTTGCCATTTTGACCCCCAAGATATACAGACCTTTCAGAGCGCTCAGCAAACATTATTCCGAGAAAGCTACAGCTCCTTTCTCAATCTGCTTCTATCTCTCTCTGCCTCTGTGGTTTTTGTCATTTTCTGACTCCCACACATTATCTCTTCTGTTCTCTCTTAGATACATGACTTTTTTTTTTCAAGGATAAGTGAAGAAATTAATCCAAGCTCTCAGCCTTTTATCAAAGTAATAATGAATATTACTGACAGAAATAATCAACACAAAATAAGATTAACACCAGCTAAAACCACATACAGAAAAAAAGGTATTGACTAAATTGCCTGAAGAATCAAATCTTGATTAAAATCTGATTGGGGGAAAACTTGGATTTGGTAGAAATAATGGATTATTACAAAATGAAACTCACCAAGGGAGATGTTATAATTGCTAAAATTGGCATAGGCCAAAATGTGACAACGAATCAAATTTTATTGTGAAATTTAAACAGAGAAAGAACAAGTTGTGTTCTAGGGAAACTTGATCAGTGAATTTCATTACTCAATGACACATTCTAGAAGTTACTTTCGTAATGGAAATCTATCATTGTGGGCATAATTCTGATTGAAATATTTATGTCCAAACCTCCATTGGGCTAAAGGAATCGTTTAAAAATGTGACCCCAGAGGCTGAGTGACTGAGTTGGGATTTGAATCTCATCTATTTGCCTCCAAAGCTTTCATTCTTTTCCCTACCTATTACCTCCTGCCTAGATATTGCCAAATGTCAGATCATAAAGCACAGAGGAAGTCTGAGGAGGATGAGGTCATTGAGAGATGGGTATATACAGACTAACAAAGAACTTGGGTTGGAGGTAGGTCCTGGAGATGGAGTAAAGGACATGAGAGCATCCAAGGTGTGGGGAGATGGCAAGGTGCAGAAACTTGGTAACAGATAGAGATTGAGGGGAGAATGAGAGCGGTCATGGGCTCTTGGGAAGATGTTGTGAGGGCAGGATTGGGTATGGGCAGTGGAATTTGTCCCAAGACAAGATTGATAAAGATAACAGACTTCAAACCTAGGTGGGGGAAACCAGAAGGAAAGAGGAAAAGGATGAATTCAGTTTGATCACGTAGAATTGGAAAAGGCAGTGGGAGACCCTAGTGGAGAATCCCAGATGGCAGTTGGATCTGACAGAATTTTGGATTTGAAGAAATCATCTGGTCTACCCCTTTATTCAAGAGCTATGAATCCAGGAGGTAACCAGTGAGTGCCCTGGGAACACAAAGAATATTTACACTGTGGTGCAAAATGTAGTCATTTATTCTGTGCGTGCCTACTTTGTTCCAGATACTGCTCCAGGTGTTGGGGATGCACCAGTCCTGGAAGGAGGTAAATTGCCTGGATTATTATAAAGGTCTTTTAATTGGATTTCCTGCTTCCATCCTGGTGTCTCCTCCATTTTATCTCATTAGAGTTGTCATGTTGCATGATATAGTCTATGTAAGTGGACTAAAGGAGCCCCTTAGATTATGCTATGAAATGCACACCTGTGTGGCTATATGTCAGGTCACATCACCCTTCCCAAAAATCTCCAGGAGCTCTTTTCTCTGTTCCCTGAACATGTGAGTCATGCTCTAGCCTAAGAACTTTGCACCTGCACTTCCCTCTACCTACAAAGCTCTTCAGCCAAATAGCTTCCACATTTCCCTCAAGGATTTACTCGAATGTCACCATTGCAATGAGGCCTTCCTTGACCACCTGTTTTAAGTTGCAATTATCTTTATCTTCCCCTGCTACATTCCCAATCCTACGTCCTGCTGTTTTTTTTCTTTTGCCTTATTAATTTGTTTCTTTTTCACACAGTACTTAATTATTTTTTAAATATTTATTTTTAATTTTTAACATTGTCTATTTCTCTTCATTGGAATCGAAGCTAGACAAGGGCTAAGTCTTTTTGTTCCATTTGTTCATTGCTCTAACCCCAAGAGCTAAGAACAGTGCCTGGCACATGGAAGGTGCTCAATAAATGAATGAATTCATTGTTTCGTGAATGAATTAGAGCAAACCATGGTAACTGATAGAATAAACACCTGGACAAAGTGAGGAGGAATAAAACAGAAGTGATAATTCAATCTACCTGAGAGTATCAGGGCAAGTTTTACAGAAGAGGTGACATTGAAAGAGAAGTCCATGATCAAGGCAGATGTGGTAGGCTGAATAATGGTCCCCAAACTTATCTAGGTCCTACTCTTTTGGAGCTTGTGACTGTTACTTTATATGACAAAAGAGACTTACAGATGTGATTAAGTATCTTGAGATGGGGAGATTGTCCTTTGTTATTCCCTTGGATCCTAAATGTAATCATAGTAGCTTTGTAAGAGGGAGATAAAGGTAGATTTGGCAGCACCATAAGTCAAGGGGACAATGAGTCAAGTTGCTTTGCTACTGCTTTGAAGATGAAGGAAGGAATCACAAACTAAAGAATTCAAAGAATGCAGCTCTAGAGGTTGCAAAAGACAAAGAAACAGATTCTCCTCCTTATCCCCCAAGATTTATGAGGGAGCATGGTCCTGCTGACACCCTGATTTGTCTTAGTGAAATTGATGTTAGACTTTTGACCTCTATGACCATAAAAGAATAAATGTGTGTTGTTTTAAGCCACCAAGTTGTGGTAATTTCTAAGGACATCCTAACAAGAGGGAATAGTAGGTGCAAATCAGGAAAGTGGCAGCACATTCAAGAATCCCCTGAGAAGGTTAATGTCCCCGGATTAGAAAATAGAAAATGGAGGAAGATGGGGTTGGAGAGATAGCAGGGGCTAGACTGCGAAGGGCTTCCAGGTCATGCAAAGGAGGTGAGTGGTATTCGGTGTGTAGGAGAGTGCCAAGAATGGTGTTGTGCTGCCGAGATCCTCCCTTTCAGTACCCAACAGCTTATTCTCTTGGTTTCAGGAGTGCTGCTGGCAAATGGCCTTTCTTCTCAGCCTTCTTCCACTCTCTTTTCTGAAGATAGATTCCTTGCCCAAGCTCACTCCAGCTTCTTGGGCAACCTGTAACCAATGGCTGGTCTACATAGGTGTGTAATGACTCTGTCAATCTTACTCCCAATTTATGTGAACTTTGAAGGGCCATTCCAGCTTCAGAACTCCCCCTTGATTAGCTGAAGCCTTGTTGCAATGACTTCTCCACGTGTCCCATCCTGCCTCCTTCCCTCCCGTCCACAAGAGTTAATTTCAAGAGCCCTCCCTTATAAACATTGGCTATGCTAGTCTCTGTTTCATTCTGCTTCCCTGCCAGTGTGAGTTAAGAGGTCTTTAAGCAAGAGAATGAAAAATAAGATTGGCTTGGGTGGTGGTGATGATGATCTCTCAGATCTTTGTGAGGATGGGCTAGGTTGGGGGGAGAGACCGGAGGAGGGAACAGTTAGGAAACTGTTGAAATTCCAGGTGACAGATAATAAAATCCTGGACAAGGCTAGAGGCAAAAGGAACTCTATGTGAGTTCATCAGCTTTTCCACAACAACCTCATGGAGGGAAGGACATTATTTTTCAGAGAAGCCCACTCCACTGCATGGAATGAGAAGAAGTCCTTCCTCAGATGTCCCATTTGCCCCTCATTCTAGTCTGGTTTTGTAGAACATATCTGCTTTCTTACCAAAAATATGTTCTCTGTTTCCCTGGTGAAGAATCAGCTTTGGGGAAGCAACAGATTTAATCAACCATTCTTATCAGCACAAGAGGCCTACTATACTGGAAAGCTGATAGTGGGAAGTGTTCTTTCAGTTTCTCCTTGATTACCTTCAACATTAGGGAGCTCATTATTGTATCACAAGGCGATGTTTTCTCAGGGGTAGGCCTGAAACTGCCATAGCTTTCACTTGGATCTGGCTCTAACTGAGACATGATCAGTAGCATGGAACTCAATGTTAGAGGCCCTGGTTTTGGAGTCAAACAGAACTGGGTTCAGATCCAATTTCTGCTCCTTATAGTGAACTTGGTATATTTATCTCAGTTAGTTTGTTCAACTGTAAAATGGGGATAACACTATAAGCTACCTTATGAGGTTGTTGTTAAAAAATATGTTTACAGCATAATACCTGGCACATGGTAAATGATTAATAAATGGTAGATAATATTGTGGATGTTAGATGTCAAAAAACTTACATTAAAATATATGCTGTTTTCATAGGAGAGAGAAAAGGTGTGTGTGTGTGTGTGTGTGTGTGTGTGTGTGTGTGTGTGTGTCAGAAACAGAGAGAGGTCTCCTCATTGGGTTATGAGGAGATATGCACCTGGACTTTTTGAATTAAATGCATGTTAAGCACAGATCTGGTGTGTGGACTCTCATTCAGGACATGTGAGGGTTATAATCAAGGTGTCTCCCAGGGCTTATTTCTGCCTACTTAGAAAGAGAAAGAATATGCTTTCCATTTGCCAAACAGCAGGCCTGCATAATAAGAAGGGATTGATTTTCTCAGCATTCCATTAACGCTGGGTCTTTAAAGAGAGCATGATGCACTCCAGTGGGGAGATAAATTGCGTCATCTGGGAGCTGGAAAGGGACATGGAGAGGAATCAGGCTGGAGTCATAGATTTCAAAGGGAATAATCCTACTCTTCTCCACATTTAGTATACACTTTTTAAAAGAATCTTTAAAGTCTGGCAGTTGATTTCCACATTTTCGATTCAGACATACATTTTATAACCAGCTTTGCTGCTGACCCAGTTAAATAATAATGAGTGATTGTCATAATTCTAAACATTTTCTTTCAGAAGAACCCAGCAGAAGAGGCTGCAGGGTGGTGGAAGGGGAAGTCATCAGTGATGTTGAAGCCATTTGATTGATGGTGCGATGCACAAGCTGTCTGCACACCATCAAGCCGCTGGTGGGGGAGAGAGAAAAATTCAGTTAACACACTGGCTGTTTTGTCCACCTGGCATCCACCTGGAATCCACACAAGTGGAAGATAGAAAACGAGAAAAGAAAATGCTGCTTTCGAGAGAATTCTGCGATCATTTTCCCCCTTGAAGAAAGGTTGCTTACAGGAGGTTTTGGTGGAACATCTAATCTAATAAAAGAGTAATATGCAAAGTAGTCATCACTCCGAGACACCCAAGCCACACCCACAATCCAAGCCACGCCCACCAGCCGATCAGAGCAGCTGTATGCAAATTAACCCAGCCAAGATGGCAGCTGGCAGCCATGGAGCTAGAGTAAACAGGAGGCTTCTGTTGCACCAGGAGTAAACTGTCTGTCTAGGCTGGTCGGGGCTCTGCTAAAGGCAACAGTGCTTCAATTATAGAAGCCATGGACCTGAAGCAAACAGGAGGCTTTGTGCCTGCCTAGGCCTCAGCTCAAAGCAACAGTGTTTCAATTATAGAAGATAAATAAACCCCAGAAACCTGCTTCTAGCCAGCCTGGCTGGGACCTTGGGTCAATGGGAGCTGTGGGCAGCCTGAAAACGGCCCTCTGCCCCTCACCCAGGCTGGCCAGGCACCCCAGTAGGGACCTGAACCCTAAACAAGCTGTGGCCAGCCTGAAAACGGCCCTCAACCCCTCACCCAGGCTGGCCACACCCCCATGAGGTGAGGGTCCCCACTAGGGGGCTTGGCCAGCCTGCAAACAGCCATCAGCCCCTCACCCAGGCTGGCCAGGCATGCCAGCAGGTGGACATCTCCAGAGGGGTCCCAGAGTGCAAGAGGGCACAGGCTGGGCTGAGGGGACTCCCCCCACCCCCACCCCCTGCCAAGTGCACAAATTTTTGTGCACTGGGCCCCTAGTATAGTATAACCTGTGGTGAGATGGCAAATGTTTAACAACAGACTGGGGTGGGGGTTGGTGAAGAGGAGTCATGATTTGCAGAAAATTGCTTGTTCCAGTGGTGTAAATACTTTCATCATCATCTATTTTGAGCTACCAACATGACATCACTGAATGTGATATTGGAAAGGGCTGAGTAGTAGCACACCATTTTATAGTGTTCCCACTGTCCAGATATAATAGATGTAATGAAACTCAAGAGCATGGGTAATATAGTAAATGATTGGGAAATGGAGAATTTTTAATATTATTACTGTTGTTGTTAACATATTTATTTAGATGTAAGTTTGTATAATTAAAGTTTTAATTATGGTTATGGTTGACAACCAGCTCTCAGAATTTCTGAAAATGTGACCATTAATTCATGTGAGTCAATACAAGTAGTTCCAGCCCACCTCAGGTCCTTGTGGCACTTGAAAACAAAAGAACACATTTTCCTTGGGTATTGGGGATGGGAGACATTTAAACTTCTCTCAGGCTCACCCTCATCCCTTACCACTTACTCATTTATCTTTTGTTTATTCAGTAAACATCTATTGAGCATATGTTGGGCACTAGAAATACTGAAATGACCTCCAGATAGACAAGGGAGCTGATTATAGAGGAAAGCAATAAGATATGTGACAGAGATAGAACTGGGCAAGGTGACAGGGAGGAAGGAAGAGTGGCCTCCTGAACCAGGGACCGGGGTCACTGGCTGCTTCACTAGATGTTTGACCTCTGAGTCTTCTTGACCCAGTAGATCTTTCCCCTTATTGATAAGCTTTCTTCCCTCAGCTCCCAGGACACAACTCTCTCTTGGTTTGCCTCTTACCTTGCTGGTTGCTCCTTTTTCAGTCTCCTTTGCTGGTCTCTCCTCTCCTCCACGACCTCCAATAGTTCCAGTATCCCAGATTCTAGCCCTTGGACATCTTCTTTTTCTTACCTCCTTCATCCAATGGTCATGTACCCAGTGTTATGTCTGTCTGTAGATCATCCACTTCCAGCTCTGACCCCTCCTCTGAACTCCAGACTCACCTATTCAATTGCCCACTTGAAAACCCTACCGAATGGGTAATTGTACTCTCACACTTAGCATGCTGAAACCTTGACCTTCTGTCCTCTGAACTCTGATCCTCTTCCATCTTCCCCATCCCAGGATATGACAATTCCATCCTTTTAGTTGTTTAGAGGCTCAAAACCTATACGGTACTCTTGCTTCTTCCCTTTCTCTAACACTCCAAATCCACTCCATTGGTAAAGACTGTGGGCTTGATATCAAAACATCCAAAATGCAACCTCGTTTTACCACCTCCACCACCTTCACTATGGATCCAGCCATTACCACCTCTCAGCCGGATATTGCAATAGCTTCCTAATAATCTCCCTGCTTCCACTCTTATTCACCCCCCACACCTCATCCCCGTTCCATTTGTACTCGGTTCTCAACATAGTAGCCACAGCGGTCCTGTTTAAAAAAAAAAAAAAAGTCATTTCATTTATTCAGAGGATTGTTGTGCATATTACCTACATTGTCTGGCATATGGCAAACATTCAATTTTTTATTAACTATCATTGTTGCCTTTAAGTTTACAGGCTATTATTTATCATCCTGTGAGATACCATGATTTCTAATATCAGATTTTGTTGGTTCTCCAAGACAAACAGCTTGTGCTGAGAACAGGGAATCCATGATTGTGCAGACAGCTGAACAGGTCTTAAGTTTCAGAGCAGAGATGCTGGGCTGCAATACAAACAATGCCTCAGAGAGCTATTTTAATAACCGAGACTAATTTAGTTGTTTTATTTAGAGAATGAAAACCTTCCAACTTAACAAAATGAAAAAGCAAGTTTCCCTGTGTTTTTTTTCTTTTACTTAGCAAACATTTATTCACTATCTGTGCCCATCCCTGTGTTCACTTTTTAAAATTGAGGTATAATTTATTTACAGTGAAATTCTCCATTTTTAGCATACGATTATGATTTTTGACAAATGTATGCAATCAGATAAGCACAACCACAACTTGATTAAGTTCATATTTCTCTTGAATAAAATAGGGATTTCTGGGTATACTCATGTCCTTGAAAAGCCTATATTGTAGAATATTTTTAAGCAACTGCATAACTTGCTCAGCTGGCATGGCTCAGTGGTTGAGTGTCAACCAATGAACCAGGAGGTTCATGGTTCGATTTCCGGTTAGGGCACATGCCCAGATTGTGGGCTCTATCCCCAGTGTGGGGCATACAGGAGGCAGCCAACAATGATTCTCTTTCATCATTGATGTTTCTCTCTCTCTCTCTCTCTCTCTCTCTCTCTCTCTCTCTCTCTCTTTCTCTCTCCATCCCTCCCTCTCTGAAATCAATAAAAATAAATAAATAAATGCAGTTCATGGATATAAAGGCATATTTTGCTGTTTTCTGTTCCTCAGTGTCTGGCTGAATGTGAGGAGTGAGATAGTGTACCACTGCCCACCTCTAGAAATTTGCCTTTGTAAAGGGAAGACTTGAAACACTGAAGCAACTTGTGAGGTGGCACATTTTGGTTATGCTGAGATACTTAAGTGGCTAAATTAACTCAAGGCTAAAACTAAGGCTTATTAATAACTCAGAATTTTATGTTAACATTATTCATTTATAAGCATTTTTTTTCCATACAAAAAAGTGTGAACAAAATGTAAGAGATTTATTTAGCACCAAATCCTGTGATTTATGTGTTGGGGCAAAGTGGTAAGATGCCCCAATTCTCACATTTGATCTGCAGTTGTGAACCAAGTGTTTGGGCCAGAGAGGGACAATGTTTACCCCTGTTATTGTCCCCTTATGGCCATTAGACACAACCTTGAGTGGTCTTAAGCCAGTTGTGGACTATGGATCCTTGGGGAGGGGTAAAGTTATTGCAAAAAGTCCCTGAATTCCTTTCAACTCCCAAAGCTTTGTCTGTAGAAGAAAGAATGATTATTTTTCAAATCTATCCAGGCACCGTTGTTATGAACCAAACATAATTTCATTTCAAAGCCTTACTGAACCCATAGTGTCTTTGAGTCATCAGAGTGTCTCTATGGTTGCAACAGTTGTCCTCTGGCCAAGAGCAGCCAGCTGAGGGCTCTCATACAAGGGCTGAAAACCAGCCCCAACTTCTTTCCATGAGCCATTTGTCTCACTCGGGGGTTGAGCCAACTCCGAGAAGAGGTGGCACCATTTTCTAGCTGAGCCATATAGAAAGCCCCCTTTTACATCAATGTCATAAAGACATATAAGTACCAATGGGGGCTCTGTGGGCATTATACCTCTTCTCCATCAACATATATTAGCAAGCAACTACCAGAGTAGTATAGGTGTCCAAGTGTTTTGACATCAGAAAAATTGGTCTTTATGTAAAAAAGGGTTAGAAAACCCTGGGTGAGATCCTCACTCGGTCTGGACCATCATTTCCAATTTTTATCTGAGTTTTGTATTTGTGTGTGTGTGAATGTGTGTGTGGTGTATGCCTATGTATGTGTATGTATGTGTGCATAGGAATTTGCAAAGCTTACCCCCTAATAGAGACCAGATTAACAGGATTTTACTAGTCTCCATTCTTCCCCAGATCTGGTGAGGATTCTACTAATCCATGGTTGTCACAGACCCACCCATACTCTATCAGTTAACTTCTGCTGTACAAGATACCCCAAAACTCATGTTAAAACAATAAACATTTGCCCTAACTGGTTTGGCTCAGTGGATAGAGCATCGGCCTGCAGACTGAGGGGTCCCGGGTTCAATTCTGGCCAGAGGCATGTGCCTTGGTTGCAGGCACATCCCCAGTGAGGGGTGTGCAGGAGGCAGCTGATCGATGTTTCTCTCTCATCGATGTTTCTGACTATCCTTCTCCCTCCTCTCTGTGAAAAATCAATAAAATATATTAAAAAATAAAATAAAACTGACACTTAATTTCGTTGACACCTCCCCTACAGGATGCAAATGAAGTGTCCCAGACACTCATTTGTGAATGTTACTTTAAGAAACAAACAAACAAAAACAACAATAAGCATTTATTATATCTTATGAATTCTGTGGGTTAGCTGGACCAGCTCAGATGGGGCTGGATGGTTTAGAAATGGCCTCATTTACAAGTGTGGTAGTTGACTCCATGTCAGTAGGGGGGAATGGGGAAAACTTAGCCATCTATCATCACCCAGCAGGCTAGCTTGGCCTTATTCACTTAGTGTTGTTGGCTGCTGGATTCCCCAGAGCAGCAAGAGAGTAAGCCATGGTGCACAGCAGTTTGACAACCTCTGCTGGCATCATGTTTGCTGAAGTCCCATTGGCCAAGCAGGTAACAAGTCCAGCTCAAAGGGCATAGATGGAAATTGTGGTCATGGTTACAAATCACCATACTCACTGACTTTAACGACATTGAGGGAATAAAATCATACTTCCAGTTTCCGTTAGAGAAAAATATTGTTTCCTGCTTTGCCTAATATTGTGTCTAGGCAATTAAAAACAATTTTAGTAGCTATGTTAAGAAAAGTAAAAAGAAACAAAATTAATTTTCATAACTTATTCTATTTAATGCAATATAGCCAAAGGCTTTATTTCTCTTTCTACTATACCACATTGGCTGCATTGACAGGCATGCCTTTTTGAGGGGTGGGGAAGCTTTGAGACGGGGACTATTTCCCTTTTACTTAGCCCTCTGAGTCTACGTCTATGACTTTCACGGCCTTCCACTATTTAGCCTTTACTCTACTCATTCATGCCCACAGTTTTCCTTTCATGGCAGTCTCCCTCCCCATCCTGCACACTTACCATGTTACCCTGGGAGTTGGGAGACCTATTTCATTCTTGCACTCCCTATATGTTGGGTCTTAGTTCATCAATTTTTTGATACGCGTGTGCTCTTCTCTCTTCCTTGGTGCCACTGTATCTCCAGGAAGGTTGTGAGGCTCTCAGGAGCTTGAGGTATGCCAATAAATTTTCTGTTATCTTTCCCACAGCATCTCTTGGTAGTGGGAGTTCAATAAGTCAGTGACCCATCTGAGCTGACATCAGAGGAAGGATCAAGGCTGCTCAGAAAAAGGATCTAATGTCCCCAGGAACATTGGATGATGGCCTCAAAGGCACCCTCTTCCTCTGAAAGGGAAGAATGATAGCCTGCTGACCATGTGACTATGCTACAGGCACAGGGCTGCCTGGTACATCAAAGGCTCTCAATAGATGTTTTGTTGGAAGAATGGATCAACTATACTTCTCAGCTAATTTGAGTCCAAGCAAAGAGAGATTGACAGACTACCCACCACACCCACAAAACTGATAAACATAGTATTTTGAAAGCATTAAGTACATTGTAAGTGTAACTATGGCGGCAGAATAAAAATGGATATTAATGATCGACAGTCAAAAACTGCTCAGACTCTGATCTTTTCCAAGATTATATCCAGCCTTTCTATCTAAAAAGAGTATATTTTCCAAGTTATTATGCTCCTCTGGTCAAAAAAAAAAAAAATCCTTTTCAACATCTTTTCTACTTTTCTGTTTGAAGAAAGTATATTTTTCGGTTTCTTTTGTTTTGCTCCAGTGAAACACTACAGCAGTTTGGGTTCGTTGTGTTGTTTTCTTCCATGTAATTAAGCTGATTAGTATCCCATATGGAGTGGAAACAATTGGTTTCACGTGTGCTGGTGTACAGTCCCCCACAGAGCTGCAATTGTTTACATCTTTCTCATTTCCTTGTGGAAATTTTTAGACTTTATTAGACAAAGATCTGGCAGACTTGAATTCTGTGAACATTACAGCCTTTGGTTATCAGACCCGGCTGTATCCTGTTGAGTGGTCTCTGGGATAAGATAGGTATTCTATAATTTTGTACAGAATGAATTTCAAAGATGCCTACCCAGCATCTCTTCCCTCCTGCCCATTTCTGGCAGCATCCTGGTGTCTGCTCAGGGATACCTCTACCCCCATGCAGGCGTGAGGTTTAGGGAAGCCGATTCTGCCTCTAGTTGCAATGTGGGCTTGACTGGTCTATGGGTAATCCTGTCCCTTTGCCGCGTAGATTAGTTTAGGAATCCACACCTTAGATATTAGTGTGTGGCATTTTTTAGGCAAGGGGATTGGTTCAGAAGTGGGCATGTGACCAAATTCTGGTCAATGAGATGAGATGGAAAGGTTAATAGAAATGGAAAATTTCTGGTTATGAGAGTTCCTGCTTCTGAGAGTGTTAGTGGAGGCCCGCCTGGTGCGGCTCAGTGAACCAGGAGATCATGGTTTGATTCCCAGTCAGGGCATAAGCCCGGGTTGAAGGCTCAATCCCCAGTAGGGGTCGTAGAGGCAGCAGCCTCCTCATCACTGATGTTTCTATTTTTTTCTCCCATCCCCTTCCTCTCTGAAATCAATTAAAAAATATATTTTTAAAAAGTGGACATTGTTATGGCCAGACTACAAGACTAGGAAATACTCCAGTGACCATGCTGCCAGCTGAGTATTTTGCCAACCCACAAAAGGAGGGGGTACACAATTCACAAAGAGGCAGACCTGGAAGCTGATGGAACTGCACCTGATAGCTACCCACATATGGACTTTTTTAGTTACATGAACCCATAAATCTCCTTTAGGGAATGAGTCAGTTGAAATGGAATTTTCTGTTACTTACAGCCAAAAGTGCCACTACTGATAGAGACAATTTTACCAACGGAATGTGAATCAAAAAATGAGAACTCAGTCTTATGAAAGAGAAACATAAATATGTGCATACAGATAGGAAATAAAATATAGGGCAGGCCTGGATATAGAATAGACCTTCCTCTTTTATCTTTCAAATGAATAAATAAATTCAGAGAGCTTTGATAAAGCTTCTAAGCAGCAAAGCCAGAATTCCTGGTGGGCTTATAAACCGTAGATAGTAACAAAAACTATACTTTGACAATTTCCTTCAGAGAAGCCATATAGGCAACTTGGTACCAGACCCACCTTCACCTAATTTCAACAGTGAAGCCCAAGGCCTCCTACTCTTTTGTTACAGTTTTTGTGAAATATTTGAACATAAAATAGTTCTGTGTGCCTCCTGGTTTTCTACTCCAGGCTCCGTCTTGATAAGCTTGCCATTTTTTCAAGTGGTTTAGTGTTTTGTTGTGTTTTGTTCTTTTATGAGGAAGTGGTTAAAAAGTTAAGTCTCCCACTTACCTAGACATGAGCATGCCATGCTGAGACAAACAGTATAGTCAGATTCTGCCTGAACCTCAGTCATTGTCCCCACACAATTTGTCAAGATATTTTCCTAAATATAGAGAGTTCTCCTGCCAAGATTTCTGGTAGCAGGTAATAAAACTGCAGTCTCCTGGCTACAAATGAATGAATGAATGAATGAATGAATGAATGGTCTCTTTCCTGATTGATGACATCAGATTGTATAGATTCACGGGTACTTTTAAAGAGTCTATTACAGCCCTGTTTGAGAGTGTTATTAGCTTTATCTTTTAAAAGGGCTCTGAACTCTCTGAAGTTTACTATCAGAATAAATATTTAAAAAACTTTCCTCAATATTCAACAGCGAGCTTTACATCATTATTTTACCATGCAAGTATTATGGTGGCACATTGCAAAGCATTGATAACATGGCAACAGCTGAGTTACACTTGTTTAATCATTTAACCTTAAAGTTTCTTTTTAAAAATTGGTTCATAATTCCACCAGCATGTAAGATTTCAGAGGAGAAAACATTCATTGTAGCCTAGGATATTTCAGAAGAGTTCAACAGTGAGACAAGAGTTGACCAGGTAGGATTCAGATAGGAGAGGGAAAACAGAAAGGCATCCTTACGTGGGAGAATGGTGTGGACATGTGTGGCAATGGGAACGCATAAAGCATATTTTAGGGAACAATGAATTGACCAGTTTGGTTGGAGCAGAGAATATTTGGGAATCCTTTTCGAAAGATAATGTTGCAGAAAATTTTAAAACCCAAATTAAGAAGTTTGGAGGTAAAGAAGAGATGAGGATGGCAGGCTTTAAGAAGAGACCGAATCTGGTTGCAGCATGGATGACCCTGGGGTGTGGAACCCATTTCAGATGAAATGCAGTGGTCCATGTGCAACTGGACCAACATGACTGAAGGAGTGGCAAGAAGAGTGGAAATGATGAGCCAGAGTGGGAGACGTTCGGAAGACAAAGAACTGACTGCTCTTGGGGACCAATTGAATAAGGAAATCCAGACAGAGAGGTCATCAAAATGGTTCTGAGGTTCGCAGCCTCCACGATGGGTGATGAAACTACCACTGGAAAAGTCAGGAGCCGGTACTGGGAGATAATAAAAGGCATTTGTTCCCTGATGGACTGAGTTTGAGGTGACGGACAATGAAGCAGTGCTGCTCGACAGGAAGTTGGGAAGGTGCGATTGGAAGTGAAAGTAGTCGGGGTTGAAAATAAGGATCTGGGAGCTGCTGCCTCCTTAACAGCTATTCTAACCTGTGTTTGGCTGGCAACTGCCCAAATGAAGAGGATAAGTCATGGCTGGCCTAAGTCAAAATATGGTACTCGTTTCCCTTTGATTGGTCAAGAGGTGAACATGTGATCAGTTCTGGCTCCTGAGACTCGGGGGCTTCTGGGAAGGATTTTCTTCCTGATAAAAGAGAAGGCCCGTTGTGCCTCCATCTCCTTCCTTCCTGCTTGTGACCCTGCCAAGAGAGACTGGCAGTAGCTTAGCCATCTTGAGAGATGTGGCTGACACACTGATGGTGACAAAGCAGAAAGGTGGTGAGAACCTTGGGTGCCTCTGTCAAGCTGCTAACCAAAGTCTGGAATTGTGTACCTACAGACCTCATGGTTCCCAGAAGTTTATTAACTGTCTTTGTAATTTAAGTCACTATTAGTTGCTATTTTATTATTTTTGCCTGAAAAATAATAATCTTAATCGATATAGACGTAGTGATTAATGCCTGTGAGAATAGATGTAACCTGAGAGAGAGGAAGTAAGAAAAAGGCACAGCCTGGAGAGATATCCCTAGTTAGGAGATGAAAGCTTTACACTAATTAAACTTTAAGGATTTTAATTAGAAAGCTACACAGAAAACTTGTTTCCATCCTGGACTTGTTTTAAAACACACACACACACACACACACACACACACACACACACCTACGCCTCCCTCCTCAAACTACATTTTCCAGAGAGCATATGTTTCAAACAAAAGGTCAAAAGGGAGATCGGTTTCAGTTGGGAGCTACAGGAAGATGATTATTCCTCTAATGTGATTTGCTTCCTGTTGCTATAACGGAGTCCCTTCAAAGGAGATTGTTTGCTAAGTGAGGCGTCTCCATCCTTGTTCTCCCTTGGATGAATCAAAGAGCTGGAGGAATCATTCTGAGGTTCCTCACTGTGATGGATGAGGAACTCTGTTTAGTTCCTGAGGCCAGTGGCTTGACACCAGAGAGGCCACAGGCTGCAGCAAGGAGCTGACTCAGGGTTGGGAGAAAGTGGCCTGGATCTCTGACAGGGGTAAGCAGTGTCCGATTCCACCTGGGGGGAGGAGAGAGAGGTCATGGCAAAGAAAGACATATCTATTCCACTGAGCAATTAGTGCCATTATTTTTCTTGAAAAAGCATTTTCTCTTAAGCCATTGAGGGTGATGTAGCCCACATCGTGACAGAAAGTACTAATGACTGCTAATGGATACATTCTTTTACTAAATGAAGAGGCACAAGAAAACTGCCTGATATTAAACAGAGTCCCACGTGTCTTATCTGAGTCTATAATGGCCCTATCAAGTGACCTAAGTGAGAGAAATATGACTCTTCAGGGGTTAAAGGAGTCTATTTTTCCTTAGTGCAATATAAATTCAGTACTGGGAAGAACGGTAATTCATTGGTCTATTCTAGAAAATGTTTAAAAGTGGGGTGGAGGAGCTATCTCAAGTTAAATGATGCATTTCCTATTGGTAGCAAAGAAAAGATGAGATAGGGCCTCTGCACTGTGGATTTATGTAATAGTCTCCAACCTGAAACTAGAGCTTAAAGTTCTGCTGGGTCTTTGACACTTGGAATTTTCAGCCAAGCAGTCAAAGAGCCTGTGTAATTTGTTGTGAATACTATTCTTTTTTCCCCCCCAGTATCTTCCAGGGTATTTTTTGTTTGTTGGTTTGGTGATTTTAAATTCTATTATTGGAAATGTTTCTCAAGATTCAAGAAGTTGCTAGTACTTTAGTCTTGGAGGCAATGCTAAAATTTATAATGATTGCTCACAAATTTGTAAGAAAAAGAAATCTAAAAGAAACACAGGCAAAAGCTCTGGACGAGGAACTCAAAGAAGAAATGGCCAATAATCATATGAAGAGATGAATGATCTATATTGTCTTCTACTTCAACTTGCTGTTTATATTTTATTTTTAAATACATTTTATTGATTTTTTTACAGAGAAGAAGGGAGAGGGATGGAGAGTTAGAAACATCGATAAGAGAGAAATATCGATCAGCTGCCTCCTGCGCACTCCCTCCCGGAGATGTGCCTGCAACCAAGGTACATGCCCTTGACCAGAATTGAACCTGGGACCCTTCCATCCGCAGGCTGACGCTTTATCTACTGAGCCAAACCGGTTAGGGCTCAACTTGCTGTTTTTAATCCAACACTATGCCTTTAAGCGTTATTCATCCATGGCACTGTGTGTAGCAACATTCATTTTCATTGCTGTGATAATGTTTCATTGGGTGAGTATTTCACAATTTCATTCTCCCTCCAATACATGTAGCATGCCATCTATATTTACGAAGCTCAAAAAAACAGCTCAAAATTGTAAATAGAATGTGAAAATAAATACCTAAAAGAATAAATATATACATACCTAATAGAACTATTTAAAAAAAGCAAAATAATGATAAAAAATTTCAATATAATATTTCTTTGGGAGAGGGAGAGATTGACATTGGGATGGGATGGGAGAATATCAATTGCCTATTACTGTGTAACACACCACCCCAAAACTTAGTGCCTTAAAGCAAAACCCAATTACTGCTCATGATTCTCTAGGTCAAGACCTCAGGCAAGGATCACCGGGGCTGACTTGTCTCTGCTCCACGTAGAACCCTCTGGCCCACTCATGTGGCTGCATTCAAGCTCTGCTGAACTAGAGATGTAGATGTCCTGGACGCCTTCTCTACGTGCTTCTCTGTGTGGTATCTCACGCTCCAGGTCCTCTTTCTTCAAGAAGCCTTTTCTTCCAGCAGGATAGCCTAGAGTTCTCTCCAAGGAAAAAGCACCCGCATATTACGTGTGTAGCTAAAATGTAAAGGCAATTAGAATATATGACCCAAGGAGGGAGTGCTCTGTGGTCAAATACTCTGGAAACGTACATGGCATCCCCTCTTAGAGAGTCACAATGCAAAAACTAAGCTTGCTAAAGGCTTGGAAAGGTCCTGCAAGTTGCAAAGAAGAAAGGCTTTCTTTTGGTGGAAGGAGCTGGTGAGAAAAGGCAGAGAATCTCCATCTTCTCTTTCCTCAGGATCTATAATGAGAGGGCTGGGTTAGAGAAAGCCAGAAGGCCTGGGCTGCCTTACCAAACCCTGAGCTCTGCTATTTCTACCCCCACCACAGTCACACTGCACCTGCAGGCAGCTCTTTCTGAGTGCCAAAGCCGATTGCCCACAAATAAGGCCTGTAGGTAGTAGCCCTGATGTCAGAGCATCAACAGGGCCCTTTCTGGTTTGGTCACTTATGTCTCTGCCCTTCCCCACCGCTCTGCCATGACCTGGTCTTGAATGAGCTCACCTTCCGACTCCTGTCTTTTGTTTGCTTTAACCCTTCTGACCTGCTTTGCTCAATTATCGTGACCTATTCGTACTTGTTGACCTTCTGTTTGTCCCTGATGCCTGGTGACCATAAGCAACTTGACTTCCTTTTCTCTCTTTCATTCCTTTTATTTAATTTGAAAGTTAATCCATGCAATTTTAACAGTACCCCAAAATGAAAGCTTCCTTTGTCTATTCCAATTCTAGAGTCCACTGTCAACAGTCGTTTCCTTCCAGATGATTTCCTATGTTTATATAAACACTCACTGGTGTGCGTATTTGAACAAAATGGGATGCGGGGTGGGGCAAAAGAAGGTTAATAGTTGTTCTTATGGAAAATAATACAACAATTAATAAATAATACAAGAATAAACTCTGTGCTTCATGTCCTTGAAACTGTAAACCTATTTTTGCCCCACCCTGTATATGGATACAGTCCTGTAATCTCCCCTCCCACTTATAGGATGTCATAGACATGTTTCTAAGTTGGTACATACAGGCTGATGGAAGTCTTTAATAACTTCAGTACTCCACAGTGTGAAAGTTCCGTTATTATTCAGCTGTTTCCCTCTTGATCAACATTTATGTGGCTTCTTATTTTCTGTCAGCTTCTGCCGGGGCAGCCTTGCTGGAGGTCATGCTCTTCCCCAAGCAGCCCGCAGCCCCTCACTGAGGGGGGTGGGGTGTTAAGGGTCAGCCCTTTGGGTATAATGCAGGACACTTCGGTGGCAATACTCCAGACTTGGCTGAGGTGCTGCTCCGTCTGCATCCCAGTGCAGCTTTTTCCTGCTTCTCCTTTCTCTTCCCTGGGATTGACCCCTAATAGACATCTTGCATCCCAAACTGTACTTAAGTGTGTGCTTCTGGAGAACCCAACCTGTGACCCCTGTCTCAGCCACTGCATAATCAGGAGCCAGAAATCACACCAGTTGGTCAAAGCGCTTGTCTCTTAACAGAGAGGATTTAATAGAAATAATTGGTAATTAAGTAACTGAGAAGGCAAACTAGAACTCCAAGGCTTCATGGAGGTAGCAGACGCAGGGAGCAGCGGCTGCTTCTAGGGTGGTGTGTGTGTGTGTATGTGTGTGTATAGGTGTGTGTGTGTGTGAGGGCACTAGTGAAAAAAGGAGATTGAAATTGTAAAACTTAGAAACTCAATGGAGGGTTCTGGAGACTGGGCTCCAACCCCCTGAGGAGTGTGTGCTACTACTGGGCTGGTGCTGGTGTCCCTAAGGGACCCCCTGAGGCTGGTCTGCAAGTGTTGCAGAAACTGCAAACTGCCCCCTCCAGCCTTGCAGTCCCCCTCTAACGCCCCCTATTGGTGGAGTCTGGCAGGGAACCTCTGAAAAAGCTGGAATTGCATTTGGGGTGTCCCTGCCCCAGAAGCACAAAGCTGAGTACAGAAGGGTAGGTTTGGAGTTAGGAGACAAGCGCTTTGGCTAACTGGCAAACCTTCCCAAAGAACACACAGTCGAGGAGTCTGAGGAAGAAATGGCCTGTGACCTGACAGCACAGACTGACTCAGGAACAAGCCAAAGGGAGAAGCCAGACGATTCCGTAGGCCCTGCAGGTGGCTGGATCTTCAGCTTGCAAACAGGAGTCACACCAGGATTTCAAGAAAGTTCTGTGAGCTCTTCCGGGGACGGTGACTTCGGGTATCCGCCATGGTCCAGCGTTTGACATACCAGCGGAGGCTGTCCTACAATACAGCCTCGAACAAAACCAGGCTGTCCCGGACCCCTGGCAATAGGATCATTTATCTTTACACCGAGAAGGTTGGGAAAGCACCCACATCTGCATGTGGTGTGCGCCCGGACCGACTTCGAGGAGTTCGTGCTGTGAGACCTGAAGTTCTAATGAGGTTGTTTAAAACGAAAAAGCAGGGCCTATGATGGATCTGTGTGTGCTAAAAGTGTCCGTGACAGGATCAAGCGTGCTTTCCTCATTGAGGAGCAGAAAATCATTGTGGGCGTGTTGAAGGCACAAGCACAGAGTCAGAAAGCTAAATAAATTTAAAAATGAAGCTTGTTTGAGTAATAAAAAAAAAAGAAAAAAGAATGTTCTGTGATGGGCAGGAGCATTGCTTAGAGCTACTTAGAACCTGGAAATATTGATGCAGTAAACACAAGTTTCTGTGTCTTCCCACGCAACCCCCACCCACCGCACATGGAGGCCTCCTGCCCTGTTGCCCTGCCTGCGTTATAGAACACAATGGTTACTGTCAGACACCTCCCTCAATGCCGTAGCACAGAAGTCTGGTCCCGAGTAAGTGTGGATTCCTTATCTATTGTCTCACAGCACATCACCCCAACATGTAGCAGCATAAGTAAACCAACATTTATTATTAGCAGATGAATAATAATGGTAATAATGTATTAGCTCTCAGCGTCTGGGGGTCAGTTCACCTTTGATTCAGAGCTTTCCACAAGGCTGCAGTAGTGTCCAGAGCTGCCTGCACCGCAAGGCCCAACTGGGAAGGATCCTTTTTCAAGCTCACTTGTGGGGCTGTTGGCAAGTCTCAGGTGCTCGATGGCTATTGGCCAGAAGCTTCCTTCGTTCCCTGCCATGTGGGCCTCCTGATGGGGCAACTCACAACATGGCAGCTTCCTTTTCTCAGAGCAAACAAGCAAGCGAGCAAGAGATGGCAACAAGTGCCGAAGTCGCCGGTGTTTTAAACCTAATCTTGGAAGTGACATCCCATTACAGTCATTGTATTCTATTTGTTAGAAGCGAGTTGCCAGGTCCAGTGTACATCAAAGGGGAGGAAATTGCACAAAGGCACAAATACCGGGACATGGAGGTCATCGGAGCCGTTGTAGAGACATTTCTCACCACACTCAGGACTAAATTGTTGCACTAAGTTTTTAGGAGATAGATCTATTCTGCATGAGTAACACACAGTAACACTATGAAGGCTCAGTTCTGGTCTCCTAATCAAATTACCCTTTATAACAAATTTAATTTAAGGCATGTACAATGATACATATAAGTATCATGGCACCATGTGGTAATTAGGCATCTGTGGTAGAAGGCTCCCCAAAATGACTGTAATTAGTATTCTGCATAGCCAAACCCATTTAACTTTTCTTATTTGTTTAGGCCGCCAATATCTATCATCAGCCTCCATGTTAATAGTTTTACCCTGATACCACCTACCACTTAATTACTACCCCGCAAACGAGTGCTGACACATAAACTAAAAAACAAAGATCCCAGATATTACCATGCAATAGCTAGGTGCTTTGTCTCTGCCTTTTTCTTTTAATTTAAATTTTATTCTTAAATTATAGTTTACATTCAATATGATTTTGTAGTAGTTTCAGGTGTACAGCATAGTGGTTAGACAATCATTTACTTTACAAAGTGTTCCCCCTGATATTTCCAGTCCCCACCTGGCACCATACATAATTATTACAATATTATTGACTATATTCCCTACGCTGTACTTTAGGTCCCCGTGACTATTTTGTAACTGCCAACTTGTTCTTCTTAATCCCTTCACCTATTTTTTTACCCAGCCCCCTCCTCTGTCTCCTTCTTCCCAATGTTTTCCATTTCTCCCTGCTCCCCAAACAAAAACTCCTGAGCAGGAGCAGGCTCAGGTAGCAACCGTGGGATCCAGAGTCTGTGAACAGAATTTCTTCAGGGAGGTGCTGAGGTTGTAGATGGCCTGTGAGAATAGCTCAAACCCTCCAGCACTGCAGAATGGTCCACTTGCATCATTAAAGCTGGTTGCCCTGATAAAGCACCCCCTCCCAATCAGTTGCATATGGCTTGGGGTACTATTAGCAGGGAATAAAGTCTTTAAACTTTTAACAACCACAAAAAAGTAAACACCCACCTGAAGCAAGAGAACAGATTGGTGCTGAATGAGCTTCAGTGATTTGGGACCTGTTGTCTGGATCCTTTCTTGAATTGAGGAAGGAGGGCCAGAGAGGAGAAAAGAGGAAGGGAAGTACCAGGGGCAGGAGTGAGGTGGGACAGGTGGAGAAACCGAAGAGCTAGAGACCTATAAAGCAGGCTTGTCAGATAAAATAGAGGACATTCCAGTTAAATTAGAATTCCAGATAAACTATAGAAAAAGTGTTAGTGTAAGTATATCCCATGTAGTATGTGGGACGTATTTATACTACAAATCATTTGTTTATTATTATTATTATTATTATTATTATTATTATTATTTTACAAATCATTTGTTTTTTAATTTAAAATTCAAATTTCACTGAGATTCCTGTATTTTTATTTGCTAAATCTGGCAACCCTACTATAAGATCAATCTGTCACACTTCCCTTTTGTCCCAGAACTTGTCATCATGTTTGAGGGTCGCATTGCTAGGGGGTCAAAAGGGCTTCCTATCCTTTCTGATGGCCATGATCCTGGCATTAAGACTGCTCTCTCCTGCTGTTGTTAGCCTCCTGCCTCCAGGGCCCCATGCCTCACAGCTGCTGTGCTACCAGCCTCAGGCAGCTGCAGGGAAACAACCCATTCATGTGGGGTCTCCCTGCTCCTCTCCCCAATGTGCTTAATAGCACCTGCCCCCACCTGGCCTTCTGGGCTGCTGTGCCTCCAAGTCTGTAAGCACCCATGATGTGTGTGTAAATCCAGCGTGACAGACAGATCGTAAGACAGAAAGGGACTTACGGCTTGGGTTTAAATATGGGCAAAACATTTTTTTTGCTGAGCAGTTCATGTTGAAAGGGATTTAGTTTGCCCCTTGGCGAGCAGGCGGGGAGGGTAGCTGGAAATCCACCATGAAGCACTTCTTCAAAAATTGCTCTTTGAGGTTTTACATATCATGAATCTTATTTTAGCGGCCACTTTTTTTTTTTTTTTTTTTTATTAACGAAGCTTCTTTATTTTTCTTTCTTTTTTTTGATGAAACCCCAGGAATATTCACTTTTCATGTGGAAGGGGTAAACAAAACTTGGGTCTTCAAGGTTTCTAACCAGAAAAAAGCAGGTTCCATGAAATGCTAGACTCTTCCTCTGACTTGCTCGCTATCCTTCTCTCTAATTGCAGAATGCTGCCTGCTGTGGGGAGCAAGCTATTCTTGTTGCCAGTTGTCCAAACAATGGAAATTTCCTGGATTCTTTGCTGCAGTTTTTCAAAGTTAATGGACATATGCTGACTTTTTAAATGCTAGCTATTACTAGGGGCAAAAAGAAGTACAAGTAAAAAATGCTTACCTCCCAACTCTCCCATGTAGGCAAACATTCTGAATATGGTCTAAAGACGACCAAAGTGCCCACGCTGCTCTCCGTAAGTCGTGATGCTGGCTCTCATACAGCAGGTGACTAGGTCCCAGGTGGGATGCTAATACAGGGAGCACAGAGGGAACAGGAAAGGATCTAACGGTCAGAACTCGGGTCTAGTGTTGTACCCATGAGGTTAGCCTGCTGCTCCCAGGCTAACCCCATCCTTCACCCCTTCTTCCTCCTTCTCTGCTCCAGCAGCCTGACCTGTCCATCGCCCTCTGAATATTCAAGTTGCTTCTCCCCTCTGTGCCCACACCTTTGCCATCTCTTTGCCCAGCCATCCCCATTCCATTTCCCTATCTATTCACATTCAATATGGGGAATGTCTCCTCTAGGTAGTCCCCTCCCCGACCCTTGACCTGTCCAGGTTATGTCAGGTGCCCTTTCAGTGTGTGAACCACAATCTAATATAATAAAAGAATAATATGCAAATTGACCATTACCCGAGACACCTAAGCCACACCCACCAGCCAAGCCACGCCTCCCAGCCAACTAGAGTGGCTGTATGCAAATTAGCCCAGCCAAGATGGAGGCTGGCAGCCATGGAGCTAGAGCAAACCAGAGGCTTCTGTTGCAACTGCCTGCCTAGGCTGGCTGAGCCTCTGCTCACGGCCATGCCCATCAGCCAATCAGATCGACTGTATGCAAATTAGCCCAGCCAAGATGGAGGCTGGCAGGGCGGCTCTGCACTGGGAGCCTCCACGGCCAGCATAGCTTTGCCAGGTGTGTCAGCTCAGTAGGAGGGAGGTCCGGCCTGGGGCCTCCTCGGGGCGTCCAGGAGTGCCCGTCCGGGTCCACTGCCTGGCTCCACCCCTGGAGATCTCCCTGGGGCATACGGGAGTGCGGGGGCCTCTGCGGGGCATGCAGGAGCAGCCATCCTGGGTCTGCTGCCTGGCTTTGCCCCCTGGGGGCCTCCTTGGGGGCATGCAGGAGCACCCATCCAGGGTCTGCTACCTTCATCTGCCCCTCAGGGGCCTCCACAGGGCATGCGGAAGCGTCTGCTGCATAGTGCAGAGAATCCGAAGCCAATCCACTGCCCAGCTCCACCCCGGGTGTGTTTGCTCAGCAGCAGGGCCCCACCAAGGGATCCTGCACCAGCGTCCGCCCCTGGCTCACCACCCAGCTCTGCACCAGGTAT
>PVJC01011739.1:0-41010 GCA_004026665.1 Murina feae
CCAGCAGGGACCCTCACCCCATGAGGGTGTGGCCATCCTGGGTGAGGGTATGATGGGTGAGGGTATGATGGCCACAGCCCCCAGCCACCCAAGCTCCCAGCGAGGCTGGCTGGAAGCAGATATCTGGAGTTTATTTATCTTCTATAATTGAAACTTTGTTGCCTTGAGTAGAGGCCACAGCTGGCCTAGGCAGGCAGCTTCCTCCATCACTGGGGCAAGGAAGCCTCCTGTTTTCTCTAGCTCTGTGGCTGCCAGCTGCCATATTGGTTAGATTAATTTGCATACAGTTTCTCTGATTGGCTGGTGGATATGGCTTGGCATGTAGCCAAGTGACACAATTAGCATATTACTCTTTTATTAGATTAGATAACAAAAAGAAATGTATCTGAGCTGATGAGAGAATAAGTCTAAAGAAACCCATAGTCCTCAGAATTTTTATTCTGAGTATTAGGCAGTGTTGAAGAGAAAAGTCACATAACCCAGCATATCCTGTTGCAATATCTGAACTTAAGTTTCAAAAAGAAAAATTCTATAATCTTCAAGATTAAAAAAAAGATACAAAGAAAAATGAATCAGACTGTCATTTGAACTGTATTTTGCCAACACAGCATACTAGAAGGTAGAGGATTAATGTCAATATATACTTCCAAGAGAAAAGTCTGTGCATGAAGAATCTTGTGTGCAACCAAAATATTATTCACTTGCCAGAGTAAACAAAATGAAATGTATGGATTTGCAATAAAGTTAGAGAAAGTACCATTATGCACCATGTGAATAAAATAACTGAGAAGGAAGTCTAAATAGACAAACCCCAGACTGATAGTAATGGATAATGATGGAACAAATGGGAATACATAATGTAAATACTAAATGAAGATTCTGATGTGTATGAGGCCTTCTCCCTGGAAAATAATCTACAAGTAAAAGTGTCAAACTGTCCTCGTATACTTCAGTAAAAACATTTGAACAGTCTTATCATATGCATGTCTTGGGATCTGTTTAGGATCCCATTCTCAGAAGGGTTTTATGTATGCTCAGAAGGGCTTGATTGTATGCTTTCCTTTGCTGTTTTGAAACCCTCTCTAATAAAAGAGTAATATGCAAATTAGGCATCACTCTGTGACAAAGATGGCTTCCCCTATGGACACAAGATGGAGGTGCCTAGAGCCACATCTAACTTAATAAAAGAGTAATATGCAAATTAACTGTTACTCCGAGACAAAGATGGTGGCGGCTGGAACAAGATGCTTGCATCGTCATCATGGTGACGACGCAAGCATTCTGCCTGGTCCACTGGAAGAGGGCCTCTGGACCTGCTTGGTTGCTACTGTCACTGGGGTCTGAAGTGCAGAGACCTGGCCTGCAGGGAGCCTGGCACCCCAGCAGCTCTGAGCCCCAGAGCTGTGGAGGCTACAGCAGAGACACAAATCTGCAGGAAACCTGTGGAAAGGGAGATACACTATCATAACTTTATCTCCCTTTCCACAAGATGAGAAAGCTGACCCTGATTTATTTAGTGATATGGCCCACACCTTTCTACAAGCACAGCATACGTTATGACCACTCCCAGGAAGGTCTGGTCAGAATACTGTCTCCAGGGAATAACACTACTGTGCAAACCATCTAAGAAAGGAAACAAGCTTTTGTTGGGTTTATTCTGAAGGTCAGAGAACATGCCACCCCAACATATGCCCTGTTGTTATATTGATGATCTTGAGCTGTAGATGCTTGAAAAACAGCAAATGCAAGGAGAGGCTTTCACTAAAGTCTCCTGATCTGCCTAAAATCAGACCCCCACCAAAGGTTCCCTTGATGGGAAAAGTGTCAGTGAAGACTGACTCCTGTCACAGGAGACTACAAGTTGATATCACACTCAAACTTTGTTACAAACTATCTCCCCCACCCCCATTCGTCTTTCCTAAAACTCATGTACTCTCCTCTGAGAGGCCTAGATATCCTGTCCCCTTTCCCTAGGAAGAAGGTATTTAAATCTGGATTCTAAGCCACCTTGGGGAGTTATTCATTTTTCCCTGGGATCTCCCACATATACATGAGGTACACATGTTAATGAACTTTTGTCTTTCTTTTGATAATCTGTCTTTCATTACTAGGGCCTCCGGTAAGAACTCAGAAGGATAGAGGAACACTATTTTTCCTCCTCCATAATTCTATCTCAGGAAATCAAGTTCCAGGCTGAACAGTGAGTTTGGCTCAAGTGCCAAGCAGTCCTGGCTGAGGGGAGGGAAGCTTCTAGGGGTAAATAAATGATATTGGCATCAAAGTAGGACAGAGGGCACACACATGGTTGCTGATGGGAGTTTACAGTGGTTCAACATTTTTGGAGGAGTATTTGGGAAGATCGATAGAAATGTTAAAGACACATCCAAGAGTCTTCTTCTAGGAATCTCATCTGCTGAGGTAAAGCACCAGTGCATAAGCCCTGGTCAGAACCCAGGATGCTACTGCAGGCTCCCCTTCCACAATAAAAAAACCTGCTAACAAACTGAATTTTTCAGACAAGGTGGCACCTATACTAATAAAAAGGTGATATGCTAATTAGACTGAACATCTTCCAGACAACTTTCCAGATGTCCTTCTGGACAAAGCCACAGTGGCAGGCTGAGGCAGAGGCAGTTACAGGTTATCAGGCAGGCAGAGAGCAGTTAGGAGGATCAGTTTCGCAGGCAGGTGAGTGGTTAGGAGCCAGCAGCCCCGAGGGTTCCCTGATTGGAGAGGGTGCAGACCAGGCTGAGGGACACCCGCCCCCCACTGCAAGTGCACAAATTTTTGTTCACCAGGCCCCTAGTTATTAATAATTTGGAACAAGGGGCCTTGCACTGTCATTTTGCAATGGGGCCCCAAAATTACATAGCTTGTCTTGAATAGAGATCATTAACAGATTAAGTTTAAATCCTGATTGACCATGTTTAAATCCAGAAGATTCTGAGTTAGTTTGAGTGGAAAGAGTCAGAATTTTTTTTCCTGATCAGAGATGATGGCTAAAAAGTTGAATAAATTGAGAAACAAGGGAAAAAGTTAGATGTTTGTACACCACCTTCTCTATAAAGTTTATAGCTGATAGCATGCAAGGTATTTGAAGGCAGAGACTATAAATTCATCACCTGTATATCCTCACAGGACTTCTCACAGAGCAGCCAAAGGAAGGTGGAATGAGAAAAAAGAAAAACAAATGCAAACATGATAGCTTTCCCAAGATATCTTGGAACAAGATGCCAAATATCTTATTTTGAGACTGAGTTTTGAATACAAAGGTTTCCCAAATGTATTGTTCCCTGAAGCAGTCAAGATTATGGAAGTATTTAAACACTTATGAAATGAGTGTTTCCAGAAGTCACTTTTGGCAAAAAACAAATTCTCAGTCCTCCAAAACACAGCTGACATTTCTCTCTTTCAGGGAAAGGAAATATGCAAGTCCCAGGTTTAGAGGACTTTAATTTTGTCAACGCATGATGTTAAAAATCCACCGGGCTGACTATACTCACAGCAGGCACTCTGAGCAGACTTGGACCAATGACTGAGTATATGATGTAATGTGATATTCTCTCCATTTTCTGTGAAAAGTTGTAAAAATTTGCATTTTAAAAACCTATTATTTCTTTCCTGTACTGAACAAGGCAGCATTTCCTGTCTGCATTTCTGAGAAATTTTATTGGAGCAAGGTTCAAGCACGAATTAGGTAACTTCCCTTTTGCTCCTTCTGCTCATTCTGAAACTACAGAAGAGACACAGGAAACCCAATACTGAGAGGTATGTTGCACCAATACAACTTCACCTAAACTCAAGGCAGATGCAAGCTATTCAAGAAATAATGGAACGGAGGACACTAAGCTTTTCAAGGGATGCGACGGATGTCTGTTCCTGCTGCTGTCATTTATGTTTCCACAGCCAAGGTTCCATGAAACTGCAGTGTAGACAGCTCCCTGAAAGCAATGTTCACTCTGTTCCAGGAGCACAGGGATTCCTTTGATGAGACTGGTAACAATACCTCCTGAAGGGCCAGGTTGCTAGGTTGCACCTCGTTTCCTTGGCCACGGTGACTAGATGGAAGACCCTCAAAAGAGGCTGCAGATTCTCGATGGGACAGCTCTCACGGTCTCCTGGAAACGGGATGAAAAAGGTCTTTGGAAGAATAGCTTTATGAAGGGCACAGGAACTTTTGCACCAGCAAGACATGTCAGAGAGGAAAGAAAATGAAATTTAAAAAGTCACCTGCCTTTCTCTCCCATTACTTGAGAGGAAGCAAACCAACCAGGAAAGATAGCATTACCAGGTTAAATTTCATTTAAAAATGTGAAGTTCTGCAGTCCGTGTTACTGATGGCAGTTGTTTTGAGAAAGAAGCAAACTCTCTTGCCACCCTCTTCCCAGGACCCAGCAACTGGCTATAAATGCAATGCGATTTCTGTGACCATTGTTATTAACAGAGGGAGGTGGGCTGTTTTAGTAATGCTGTGGGTATAGATAGATACACAGGGCCCTTCAAAGGAGCTTGTGTGAATTTCAGGAGAAAAAAGAAGCAAAATAACCCAAAGAAAAAAATTGATTAGTTAATATCTATTTGTTATCCTATATAATAAAGAGGGAATATGCAAATTGACCATCACTCTGCCACAAAGATGACTGCACCCACAGCTGATGCCAAGTTTCCATAATGAGCCTTAAGGAGCAATCAGCAGGGACCTGAGGGTTTGCCCCCCTCCCCCAACCCATGGGGCTTGACAGGAAACCTCAGGCTGTACCTCCCACCCAGCAGGGCTTGATGGAGGACCTTAGGCCATGCTCTGCCCTGGCACCAGGCTGCAGGACCTGAGGTTGTGCCCCCCACCTGGTGGAGCTTGACAAGGGACCACAGGGTGTGCCCCCCACTCTGGTTCTGGGCCGGGGGACCTCAAGCTTCTCCCCCCACCTCTGTGCCAGGTCGGAGGAACTCAGGCTGTGCCCCCTGCCCTGGTCCAGGTTGGGGTACCTCAGGCCATACCCTCTGCCCCGGTGGGGCTTGAAGGGGGACCTGAGGCCATGCCCCCCACCCCAGCACCAGACCAGGGGACCTGAGGCCATGCCCCCCATCCAGTGGGACTTGATGGGGGACCTCAAGCTGTGCCCCTCACCCCAACACCAGGCTGGGGACCTCAGGCCACAGTCTCCACTGCGGTGCCAAGCTGGGGGACAGCAGGCTGCTTCCCCGGCCGAGCAAGGCTTGACAGGGAATCTTAGGCCATGCCCCCTGCCCTGGTCCAGGCTGGGGACCTCAGGCCATGCCCCCCTACCCTGGCACCAGGCCAGGGGACCTGAGGCTGCACCCCCCCCACCCCCCACCTGACGGGGCTTGACAAGGTGGGACCAGCTGGGTCTGGATCTAGCCCAATGAGGGGGGCCCAGCCAGGTCTGGGTCTCGAGTGATTTTGAGGTGCACGTGGGTGGGTGGGGACTTGACTCTGAGTGCCCTGGTGCACCCCAGACTCTGACAGGAGGAAGATTTTCATATACATTTTACTAATTTTCTTTCATCTCTAACAGTTCTGTTATAGAGAAAGGGCAAATAGCATATTAAAATATTTCCTCTAATTAATCCCCTTTTAATGTGCATGAATTTCATGCACTGGGCCACTAGTTATATAATATTAGTTAATATCTATTAGTTAAGTTTAAATGAAATTAGTACCACAAAAACAGAGCTTGGATTAGCTCATTAAGGCCATAAATCAGAATAAAGGAAGAGGCTAAAACCCAATCCTGTTTCCTCTTTCCTAAATTTCATAGCTGTTTCATACATATTTCTCAAAGCATGCTGATAGTTAGACAATACAAATTAAAGGGATTGTACATATCTTGACTGTTTTTGTCTTTATATTGATGAATAACTTCGCTCTCAATTTTTGAAAAATGAGACTTGTACCTTTAGTTTTCAGGACTAAGCACATTGTGGTTTCATATTTATAGTTTTCATTTACTGCCTATAGCTAAGAGAGGAATCATGCATAGGCAAGGGTTTGGAGGACAAAGCAGTTCTATTACAGAAATTCTATTTTTGCTAGCAAACTGTGTAGATCTCAAGCAGTGTCTAGATATTATGCTGATTTTAATGCTAAAAATTGTGCCATAATTTGGAGAAATGGACATGTGCAGTAATCATTTCTAAATGGGTAGAAGTTCTGTGAAGAATTATAAACTTTATTTTCCCCCACTTGCTAACACCCTTTAATATGCTATACCAAGAGCAGGTTTATTTGTGAGCTCTATATAAAACGATCTTTAATATCATTATTATTGTTAAATATTAAACTTGTAAATATAAAATTACTTTAGAGAGTGCATAAAAAATGATGCCCAGACTACAAGTTAAACTTTAATCTTCATACTTTGAAGGGGGAGGGGAGGAAGAAAAAGAAAAGAAGTTTTCTTAGTGCCAGTATTTTTGTTCAATCACATTTCTGAACATTAAACAAACAAACAAACAAACAAACAAACAAGAGTCTCATACATACCATCTTTCTAATATACAGTCAATTTCCTTTGGGATTTCATGATTTTACCTGTTCACAAGCTCTATCACATATTATCCTTTAGTATCTATACTTTTATTCTTTTGTAGTGTTGTATGTGGTTGAATTTTCAAAGTTGTAACAACATTAAGAATAATAAAACAGTCATCAAGTACTGAAAATTTATGGTTAACATAAATTTCTACAAACTTCTAAATATAGTCTTGTAGAGGGAGCACAGCAGTAGCTCATTCTCTCCATCTTCATTGTATTTGGTATTTGAACATGTCTGTTGTTTTATAAATGCCAGCAAACCCACTAATAATTACTGAAGTTTAATAGATGTTTGTTCTTTTACTTTTGTTGTATAATTTGGACATTTATTTGTGTGCATGGGTCTGGTGCAACACAGACATACAAAATTTATAATGACACAATTTAACCTAAAATTAAAATCTGACTTATTAGGATGGAAAAATAATTCTAGTGTGATTTTTAAAATTATAATGTATTGTTTTATGGGTTTAGAATCAGCAATCTAAATAATTTAAGATATATCTGTTAAAACTCTAGGCTTTGGGGACTGAAATACTTTTGGACATAGTTTTTCAGAAAAGCTCATTTTTGTATTACTATTTACTCAATTTATGGGTTTAGTTCCTTGAACTCAGTTTAGAGTCATCAGACATTTAAACATAATAGTCTTCAAATTTAAAAACCTATTACACCCAATTTGCCATTTCAGAAAATATAGAATTATAATACCAAATTTCTTCCTGATTTTATAAAAACTCCATTCAGAGGACTTTCTATTATCTCATTGTTGCTTTAGCATGTAGATGGCATAATCATCACTCATTTTACAAATGAATAAAACATAGGCATAGAAAAAACAGAGATTCTAGTTATCACAAATAAAGAGACTGGTCAGAGAAATCGAAGAGGCTGTTCTGATATCTCCTTTCACCCACATTTAATGTGCTAGACTCCTTGGTAATGTTCTTCTAGCCTTCATATCAAAAGGACATATTTTTTAGCAAGATCCCACAAGATTTGAGAGCCAAGCTTAATATTTATAGGGGAAAAGAGGGGTTTAGAGAAAGGAAAAAAGTTTGCTAACTGAAAATACGATTGAACTCCTCCTTCCTTCCTCAAAACAATGCTCTCATGATGCAACACTAAATATAAATGGACCGTTTAGCCATCAAGGCACAGGCAATCCAGTTTGGACAACCCTCAATGTCTGGCCTCCTGTGTGCCCAGCACTGCCCCCTTCAGTTCAAGAGCTGGTTTCCCTTCAGAAACTAGGCCATCCACCACCTCCTCCAGGAGCCTAACGAAGTTACATAATCACCAAGGTGACACTTTAATTAAACAGATAGCACCCCTTGCAGCAGGCAATTTATGAGGCTTATAAATTTGTGATTGTAAAGGACACTGCAATCTTCTGACAAGAGGGGCTCATGAATTGATGGTCTATTATTGCTGCCTTCATCCCGCACTCTCAGTTCACCTGATTCCTTCTTGTCGGCCAGTCCACATGTTTTAAAACCAAGAATAGATGGCCAATTCTGATAAAGTTACCTATTTCAAAGACACTATAAATCACCACTGACGAATGCTGTACGATTGTAGCTGAGGCATCTTCTCTGTGGCAGTTTTATATGAGAGCATTAATAATATTAATTCCTCTTTCATAAGGGTTTAGATTTGTCACTTATGAGAACTGTGTTCACTGCAGGCGGAAAGATTAAAAATGAGTAAACCAGTATACCAAGTAAACTGCTCATGTCTGTTTCCCTTTTGTTTTGGGGGAGGCAAAGTAAGAGAAGGTTTTAAAAACAGCTTGTTATCTGGTGTTCTCCTAGATTCTACTCAAGGCTTATCTTTTGTTTTCTGAAAATAATAACTGCTCAGATTGATGTGTTCTACTAACTAGTGCAATTATTTATACATACTTAAGTAAAACAATTAGAATTAGAAAAATCAATAGTAATGATTTTCCTTAATAACTGCAACCTGATAATGATACAGCTTTACAGTTATTTAAAGAATCACAGTAGCTTATCCGAATCTTATTCGAATCCTAGTGATAAAAAACAAAACAACAAAACAAAACCCAAAAAACAAAAAACTCCTGTCACATGGTCGAGCTATGTCACCTCTCTTGTGCCTCAGTTTTTTCATCTATAAAATCAAAGCAATGGTTTTACCTACTTCGTTAGGTGATTTCAGTGAGTAAATGAGGTAATCCATGTAAAGCTCTTAGTACATTGCCTGGCACAGAGCAAGTGCTCAATAAATGTTAACAAAATGATTGCAGTGGTGGTAGCTGTCATCACTGCAGTGCTACAAAGCAAAAGCAAAAGCAAAAAATCCTATCACTCAGGCAGGGCCCACACCAGCCTTTGAATAGTAAAGACAAGGAGCTGCTAAGTGGCTGCCCAAGGTCACAGCGGTAGCTGTCCCTTAGACTCCAAGCACTCACAGATCTTGCCATTTTTATTTCATTGACGTGCGCATTTAAGGCCGTTGGAGATGGAGTCGGATTTTGGGTTACTTACGTAACCTGGAAGGTGCCTTATCTTTTTTTAAAAAAAATAAGGAATCAGAAATTATCTTCTTTTACTGAAATTTATCCCCTCGAAAAAGTAGGCTGATGAAAAATTTTACTTAGGATTTGTGATAAAAGTAACAGAACAATGATTTTGAAAGTTTTTGTCACAAAATCCCAGCACACTACTTTTCACCATTGCACTCTCGTGTGGTGCTCAGGAGGAATATAAAAAAGTGAGGGGAGATTAAACCTTTATCAGAGATATCATTGGCAAATATGTTCTCCCATGCAGTGGGAATGTAGACTGATGCAGCCACTGTGGAGAACAATATGGAGTTTCCTAAAAAAATTAAAAATGGAACTTCCATTTGACCCAGTGATCCCACTTCTAGGAATATATCCCAAGAAACCAGAAACACCAATCAGAAAGGATATATGCATCCTTATGTTCATAGCAGCACAATTTACCATAGCTAAGATTTGGAATCAGCCTAAGTGCCCATCAACAGATGAATGGATTAAAAAACTTTGGCACATCTACACAATGGAATACTATGCTGCTGTAAAAAAGAAGGAATTCCTACCATTTGCAACAGCATGGATGGAGTTGGAGAGCACTATGCTAAGTGAAATAAGTCAGTCAGAGAAAGATAAATATCACATACTCTCACTCATCTGTGGATTATAATGAACAACATAAACCAATGAACAAAAACTGATGTAGAGAAGCATCAATCAGATGCTCAAAACTCAGAGGGAAGATAGGGGATGGTGGTGGTGAAGGGGAGAGCTCAACCAAAGGACTTGTATGCATGCATATAAGCATAAGCGATGGGTGTGGACAACAGGGGGTGAGGGTGAGGGCAGGAGTGGAGGGATGAGGGGACATTGGGAGGATAAGGACACATTTGTAATATCTTAATCAATAAAGGGAAAAAAAAGTGAGGGGAGAAATCTGGACTCTGGGGCCTACAAAGAGATTTCACATTGGAAGACAATTTGACTAGTCATTTATTGATTAGAATCTTCTCAGGTAATCTCTTTAGCTGAAACTCTTGACCAATCTTCAACCATCTAGGGGCTGGTGAGGGAGGAAAAACAGACAGAGGGAGGTGGCAGGGATTATAATTGTTTATTGTGTCACCAAATTTTTAATTACCTTCAGGATAATAGCATAAAGCATTCTAGTATAGACTAAAAAATTACCGAATGTAAACTAAGATGATAAAATAATTTTGTCACTTTTAACTTAATATTCACGTTGAAGCTGCGTGTTTAGTCTCATAGCATTACACAAGAAAAACATGGTAAAAACCCAGCCAACTAGATCTTTCTCATCAAATATTTTAATTATGTGAACTCATTATTTCCCCTGTGCCTGCTTTGAGGAGATTATATAAGCAAAATAGACCATTTCTCACACTTTAGGTTAAAAAACAAGGGAGGGGGAAACTGCCAAATTTTCCTATTAACTCAACCTCTCACTGTGTGACCATCATTGGAACTTTGGATCACCAGACACCAGTCACTGGAAGAAAAATTCGGTGTGTTCATTCTCCTTGTCTTTCTGATTTTGTTGGTATAAAATGGATAGCATATTTTTATAAAGACAAGTGAACCAGAAAAAGCTCGTTAAACTTTCATGCTGTGTTCACCCCCTGATATATTGTTTTATTTTCCCCCATTTTTTTCTCCTTGATTGTTGGCCAAAACTCTAGTTATGAATAACAGGATTTACCTGCTTCAAGAATTTTTCATTTTGCACAATTTAATATTGTTCTCCTAATGTTTGTTAATTTGTTTCTATGGCAAGATACTCTGGTAATTTCAATAAACAATTTAAAGAATTGATTAAGTAGAAAATATATGAAAGGCATATATTTTCTTACTTTTTTCACATAAGAACACATTCTTTGTTTTTTATTTAATGGTAGATGGAAGGATAGTTTTCTCCTTGATAAAAGGGCATAGTTATTGTTTTCTTTTTAACGCACAGTAATGTTATTTTTAGAATATGATGTAATGGCTATACTCTTCCACTCCACCAGCTCAATTAATGTATTGTAGTTCATGAAGGCAACTTCAATATATAAGAGATGTGAGAGGGACACTTTAATTGGTTGCCTCCTGCATGAGTCCTGACCTGGGGCCCGTCCAGGGAGAAGCCTGAAACCTAGGTACATCCCCTTGATCAGAATCGAACCTGGACCCTTCAGTCAGCAGGCTGAGTCTCTATCCACTGAGCCAAACCATCTAGGGCAGGATATGACATTTCTTAGCTCCTTCAGAAGCAGACCTTTGTGTTTTCCTCCAGGAGCGAGGTGGAAAAACCATATATCACCTTATTACCCAAGTTACCAAGAACCAATGAGAGTGGCACACCAGGAGCTTAGCCAATGAGTGGTCAGAAAAGGTGTTTCCTCTGCAGCTCACTTGAAGAGGTGGGACTGCTGGCACACAGGGGCACTGGCAGGCCCCCCTGTCTCTGCTCCATGCCTGCTCAGGCTGCCACAGCATCCGTGGCTTTCCTCACCTCTCATGCAGGCCCCTCCCACCCACCTGTGCACACAGCCTCCTCCTGAGCAGTCGTGACATTACGGCATCCCAGATAATTTGTATATTCCATGTTTATATATATACTAAGGGCCCAGTGCACAAAAATTTGTGCACTCAGGAGGGTCCCTCAGCCTGGCCTGTGCCCTCCTGCAGTCAGGGATCCCTTGGGGGATGTCCACCTGCTGGTGTGGCTGGCCAGAGGGGCTGATGGCTGTTTGCAGGCTGGCCAAGCCCCCCAGTGGGAACCCTCACACCGTGGGGGTGTGGCCAGCCTGGGTGAGGTGTTGAGGGCCATTTTCAGGCTGGCCACAGCCCTTTCAGGGTTCAAGTCCTTACTGGGGTGCCTGTCCAGCCTGGGTGAGGGGTTGAGGGCCATTTTCAGGCTGCCCACAGCTCCCATTGACCCAATGTATCAGTGAGGCTGGCTGGAATCAGGTTTCTGGGGTTTATTTATCTTCTATAATTGAAACATTGTTACCTTGAGCAGAGGCCCTGTCGACCTAGGCAGACAGTTTCAACTCCATCGCTGGTGCAACTCCATCGCTGGTGCAACTCCATCGCTGGTGCTCCTGTTTGCTCTAGCTCTGTGGCTTAGTTGTCTTAGAGTGTTGGTTAATTTGCATATTATTCTTTTATTGGAATATTTATAGATATATTTTTTTACTGTCTCTTGACCTTGCCATCACTCCTTGAAAGAAAGCAGCAAAAATCTAGAAGGCAACAGAGTAAAACATAAATACATATTTCCCCCAGTGCCTTGTGCAATGATTCACTACAATCCAGGCAGCCTCCCTCTTAAGTTGACTTCTTTACCCTTAATATCACCTTGAAAGGTTGTGCAAGTGCATAATGTAGGAAAGAACAAGGAGATAACTTTAGATATCTTTGCAAATATTGATTTTGGCATTGAACTAATCATCTAAGAACAGATGTAATATAATTAACTGAGTCCTGTTCTGATGCATTTTCAAAAGATGGTAAGAGAAAATTTCATTTGATTAAAAATTATCTAGAGGTTATTGAAGAAAGATAATTTGGAAGCTGGAATGTTTGGACTTTCTTAAATATACCAACCAGAGTTTAGATTCATCTTCTTTTAGCAATTTGTGAAATAGGAATTTTTAGGGTTGTAATAGGCAGGTTTAGGGAATTTTTAAAATCAAAAGGAGGTCCATGTGTGAAACACAGGGCTACAGAGCTACAAAGGTTACATTTTGAATAGGCCAGAGACTGTATTCTTCAATAATCTAAAATGTATTTATGCTTCTTAGTGTTTTTTTTTAAAATAGCTCTAAAGAATAAGTGGATTCTTTGAAAGGATGTTAGCAAATCCTCAGGATATCTCAAAGAATTGTTCAAGCATTAATATTTTAGTATTGTTGTTAATAAGGTAGAGAGATTTTATTATTAGTTCTGTTTTCTAAGTGAAGATATTGAGTTATTTACTGGGACAACCAAGGTCATTCACTGAGTAAATAATTAAGACAAAAGATCAAATCTAAATGATTATCAAAAAGCCACCTCTTTCAAATTTATTTTGAGGAAGGTTTTTTTTTTTTTTCCAAATTCTGCCTTACAAGATGCAGAGTCCCACATGCTGGTCCAAGAATTAAAAATTTTATTTTTTTTAAAGTTTAGGGGAACACTGTGTAGTAGAGACTCACAATATATGTTAGAACACTAAAGGCTCTGAGAAGTCTGGTAATAAAGAGAAATGCTTAACTTGGTTTAATCCAGAGCCTCATAAACTTATTTAATAGCAGAAATGTATTTTTTATGTATTAGTCACACATATTTACAGCTCAAGCAAAGCATAAGCTCTGTGAAATGCTGCTCTGTGAGATGACTGCAGTTGTTCCAAAATTTTAATGATAATTCTCTAAATCAAATATTCTGGGTTTGTTGGTAGATCTGTACAGCACTTGCTAACAGAAGAATTAATCCATGGAGTGTGTATTTAACATAATTATCTTTTCCTAGTAATGTGTCTTTTTGCTTGTGTTACCTTGAAACTATCATAAACTGCATGAGATTATGGGAATTAAGACTGACTACAACCCAATAGTGGTAAACAATACAAAATTGCTCCAAATGTGATCTTGGCACATATTTTGGAAGTAAGATATTGTCTAGAACAAGGAAGCTGACCAGACATGAAATATATCATTCAACACAGGCTGAACATTTTAAGAGCAATCTCAATAAATTGGAATTCTTTCCAAGAAGTACCACATGTTTTTCCTAGATATTTAATAATTTGCAGACCATGATCTGTGAGGAATAATTGAATGACTTAGGAGGAAGATAACTACTGTTATCAAACACTTAAAATAGAAGAGCACTTAACCATTAGAACTGTTGGAAAATGGAATAAGATTCATCATGAGATATTCAGTAAACATTAAAGGACAATATATCAGAGGTGGTGTGAAGTGGACTCGTGAATGGGTACATATATTTATTTCTGCTATGTTTATCATCAAACAAATCAGTTGCAGGTGTTGAAGATGCAAAGTTGAATATGAATACATAACTTAGATTAGACTAAGATGACTCATATGAACACAACATGAGATACTTGGAGTTCCATTTAGCTGAATGTTTGGCACAGATTTGCATTACTTTTACAGATAAAAATAAATGGAACATATGTTGCCAGATGGATTTCTCTTCTCTCTTATTTTAAAGCTACCATCAGATTCTTTTAAGTAGCTCACTTGGCATGAGATAGAACAACATGACATTCGAGGAAGTCAGCTGTGTTGCCCAAGAGTAAGAGAAGGTAAAAGAACAAATGTGTGTATTCTCTGTGTACATGCTCTGAATATATATATATATAATTAAAAGACAGTACTTGAAAAAATATATAGAGGTAGAACAATTTCTTTCTTCAAGATCATGGAATTGTTAGTTTAATGAGCCACCTTTAAAAGCACATTGTAATATCTGATCATAAAAAGAAGTGTTCAATAATAAATATTGGAAAATAGATAAAGAAGAGCCTGTCATTTAACTATCCAAAAATAGTCACTGTGATTTTTACTTCCAATGATGCTTTCTTTGAAAAAAATCTGTATAATAAAAGCCTAATCAACCTTTACAACAGAATGACCAAAACAACTGGTCACTATGATCTGCACTGAACATCAGGGGGCAGACGCTCAATACAGGAGCTGCCCCTTGTGGTCAGTGCACTCCCACAGGGAGAGTGCTGCTCAGCCAGAAGCCAGGTTCATGGCTGGCAAGCGAAGTGGCAATGGTGGGAGCCTCTCCTGCCTCCAGGGCAGCACTAAGGAGCAGCAAGCTGAGGGGTAAGGAGCAGCAAGCAGGTAAGGAGTGAGGGGTCTGGACTGTGAGAGGGAACAGGCCAGGCTGAGCGGCCCCCCTCCACCAGTGCACAGTAACAAATTATATGAACAATTTTGAATAAGTATTTTCAGTATCTTAAATATTATAAGCAATTCTTCCATGTTATTCAACATTATCCAAAACATGTTTATTAAAGGTTGCATATATTTCTATCACATGGAGATAAAACTTACTTAACCAATGATCTTTCTGAAAATGTACTTTATTCACCATATTTCATGATCATGGACAACACTGTCCCTTCAATGGATGACTCTAACTTGATTTAATTCTATACTTTTTTAAAAGAGTATCAAAAGAAAGTAAATAAGCCAGATCATTGCATTTTTTTACACTAAACAAAATTTGGTAAAATAACTAGTATTTTAATATTTCTATTCCACCCTCATATTTTATAAGTGAATTAGTATGACAGTGTGAAGAACCATGATCTACAGCCCCTGATATGAATAATTTGATTAGTATAAGTAGATTATAATTTGTTTTCTATACGTATATTCCAACAGATTATAAATTATGTAAGAATAGACCACGATTTCTCAACTCTCTTTTGTATCACCCATAAGCTGATGAACTTATATTAGACATAATTCCTGCTTCAGTGAGCATTTAGTCTTTATAAAACATCAAATATCTTGGCTATCTTTCATCTGTATTTTTTGACTGTCAGTTGTACAGTCCTTATACTGGTTTTGGAAAAGTTGCTATAGATATATTCATCTGCCTATCTGACCCTCACCATTGCATTACTTTACACACACAATGCCTTTCTTCTTTCAGTCCAACTCAGTTAACAAAGGGAGACAGAAATAGCATCATTTTCTGAAACTTTGAGTAAAAAAATATTCTTATGTTTTACCTCTATCAGCTCTATTTGCAGCTAAGCAATGACTATTTTTTAAAATATTGGTAGATAATAGAATAAGAGGTACTTTATATTTGTCCATTGGAGATCTGAGAGAGAATCTTTTTCAAAGAGCAAGAAATTATGGGGAATTAGAAAGAAAGGAGATGAGAGGAAGTGGAGGCAGTGTGTCACATGTAAGGAATTCATCAGCAAAAGGAAGACAGGGCTACCACCTGAGGGGCTGAAGTGAGCTGAGTTCAGTTGGTTCTTCACTTTAGTGTGTGGACAAATTACTGGGCAGTGTGTAAAAATTCAGATTACTGGGCCTTACATACCCCCACCCCCAATGTGATGAAGTTAATGAGGAGTGAGGCCCCAATATCTGCATTTGTAAAAATTATCACAAGGGACATTCTGTTGCAGATTGTCTGAGGACCTTAAAGTGGGAAACACTTGTTTAAGGGGTTTGGAAGAAGGGAAAGACAAATTTGAATAAAAAGTCAAAGGACTGGTAGAGTAAGGACACTGACATATACGTGTCTGTGTGTGAGGGAGGTGGCTGATGACTGTGGCAGCCACAATGAGGAGAAAAGAAATTGCATTCAGAGCACAGTTCAAGAATGAGGTTTAGAGGGAATTTCAGAATTGCAGACGTTGGATAGGATGACCAAAGGCTAAAATGTAGGAGTAAAAGGAAAACGAGCATGTACAAAGAGAGTCTGGTTGCCGCCCACCTTCCAAGCAGCCAGGCCATGTGCTGAAGTCATCTTTCAGCAAAACCAATCCCACATAATGACCACAGCGGCTACTCATGCAGAGGCTACCATTGCTGTTCAGAGATAAAGCACATTTTCCCAGCATGAACACTAATGACACCCAATCTCTCGCCCAGTGAGTAGCTGTAAAAGGAATGAGCAAGGGATGGAAAATCCCATCACTTCAAATGATGGAGGAAAAGATGTCCCTTATTTGTCGCCCTTATTTTAAGTGTGTGTGTGTGCGTGCGTGCGTGTTGGAGAACGAGTGATATTTAAAAGCATCCTGACAAGAATTACCCTCTTCTTAGCTAGAACCTGAAAGACCCATCAAAACTACTTTAGTTGGGCTCACCTGCCCCAATTGTACGTCCAGGAAGTATTTCTAAGAAAGAACTATTATGTGGGGTGTGATAAACAGCAATTTCCCAAGACTTCGGTTGCAAGAGCAAGACTGCCTTAACTCCTCCCAATTAAATGAAGCAAAAGAGCAAACTGCTGACAGAGTTATTTTAAAGGATAAATGCTTTCTGTTTGAAATTCCCTCAGCATGTTAATTCAGTCGCTGCTGTTATGGGTTACATATCCAGTGAGGAGACCAAGAATAATCTCAGAGATAGCAGGGGAAAGCCAACATCTTTGGGCTGTCAGACATTCCAGATTGTAGTTTTGAGCTGCTAAGATATACTCTCAATTACTAACTAAGTTTGATTAAAAAAAGAAAAATCCAATCTAGTACAACTCCTTACAGAGGAGGAGACCTATGGCCTCCAAATTCAAAGAAACTTTTAAAAGCTGCTTTGAAAAAATAAGTGAAAGCACAGAAGATCAATAGAAGTCAAACAAACAAGACAGGGCAGAGTTTAATAAACCCTGGGGTATCTATTGAACAAAGAGAGTTACCATTGGTGGAGGGTGTTAAAGACAATAGAGCTCAAGATGTCCCCAGCCAATTAGGTGACTGTTCTAGTTTTCCTGGTTCTATGACTTTTAACTCCAATCATCCTAATCAATGAAGAAGATAATTTCCTAACACAATACTAGTTCATCTGTAAATTGGTTGAAATTCTGCCACCTTTGGGGTCAGGTAATTTCCTGGATGGCAATAGTACAGTTCATTGTGAAAGAAATGCCTGAAGATGTAGGTTACACCGTGGCTTCCACCAGTGCCTAATGAAAAAAAAAGTGATGCTTGTGTCAAAGTAATGAAATACTGGAGTGTTTCTTTCATTGCCTTCCGTAAATCCCCCATGGGTGAACTCGTATCTCCCATCACAGCACAGACAAATCTGTCACAAAAACAGAGCTTGTTCCTGATGTCTTCGCCGTCCTCTTTCTGGTGTTTTGTTTTTGTTTTTTTTCCTTCGAAATGAGGGAAATCATGCATCCCAGAAAAATGAGATGTTAGAAGTGTGCAAGGGACCTAGATACGACTCACAGAAATACAAATATGTTAGAATGGGAAGAAAATGGAAAGCTTTTAGTTTAGGATTACTTTCAGGGCCTGGTTGACTTAATAACGAGTGAAGTTTGTCGGGGGTAGTACAGGAGTGTGGGGGTTTGTGGCAATAAGAAAGCATATGTTGGTTTCCTAGAATGGTATTTTGGCAGTAGAAATGTATTAGAAATAAGTATTTTTATATAGGATTATTATCTTGAAACAAACATATTTTTCACCCATTTAAGCTCATGTTGGGCCCTTGATTCTAGTCTTCCTTGTATTTTATCAGACGTGGAAAACTGAAACTCGGAAAATTAAAATTGGGCACCTGGAGTCAAACGCTCACATAGTGCCCAACTCTAGACTGGAAGCAAGATATCCTTTTCCTAACCCTGGGAGTTTTGTGCAAACCTAATTTGGAGGACAATAATGTTGGAAAACAGTGGGAAATGAATTTGGAAATGGAGATTGGTAAGAATGTGGAAACCTTGCTTGACAAGCTAAGATGTTTCATCTTTATTTGTTAGACATTAAGAAATTTCTGAAATGTTTAAAATTAAATTTATTAAAGTGACATTGGTTAGTAGGATCATATAGACCTCAACTATACATGTTGATGATACATGAACTGTATATTGCATTGAGTGTCTACCACCCAAAGTCAAATAATCTTCCCTAGCCATATATTTGGCCCCCTTTACCCTCCCATCCACTTCCATCTGATAACCAACATACTGTTGTCAGTCTTGATGAGTTTCAGTTTAATATCCCACATGAGTGGAATCACATGGTTCTTAGCTTTTTCTGACTGACTTACCTCTGAAATATTTTGAACATGTAAGTCCTATGGTAAAAGCTGTATTTTAAAGAAGGCTGGATAATGATTTGTATCATTCATTTTGAAGGAGAGAACATTACAAACAAGGAGATCTAAGGGAACGTTACAGTTCAGGTAGGAAAATATGAGGGTCTGGACATTGACAAGGAAGGGAAATTCTCCAGGGGAAAACTGATAGGACCAGTTGGCTAATTAAATTGAGTACAAGAGAGAAAAAGTCTGGAAACTTCACATCCCCAAAGAGATAATTACACAAAGATTAAAGTCACTATTCTGGTGCTTTTTCTCATTTGCCTGGGCCAGAAATAATTAATGTAGGGTTAAACGTTAACTCATTTTGTTATTGCTCACACTATTCGACCATAATATGATTCAAATCACAATTTCCTCAATCCAAGTGGAAGTTTAAAACAACTGGTCAAATACAAAGTGAAGATGTCAATGCTCTTATCCTAAACCTGCTTCCATGACCTGACCTGCGACTTTTGCCCAGGACGCTCTGTGGAAGATCTGCTCTTCACTCAGTAATCTGCCTTGCCTCTGATAGAGTCAAATTAGACTGACTCCCCGAAGTTCCCAGTTGCTCAACCACCCCTTTTCGAACCGGCCAATAGGGATGCAGAGGAAATGACCCAGATCCAAACTAGGCTAACTGCATCCTGCCCCCTGTGCAACCAACCCTGACCCTTCCCCTCCACCAATCACACATTACCCACCCACTACTTCCAGATCCCCATATAAATCCTTTGTTTTCCTGAAACTCGTGCTCTCTCCCCACCCTGCCGCTGCGTGGGTGAGTGTGTGGGACGGAGCCCAAGCTAGCTCAAATAAAGGCTCTATGTTTTTTTGCATCGGAGTCAGGGCTCACTGGTGGTCTTTTGGGATCATGAAATCTGGGCGTAACACCTCCACGGAAAAGAGTCATTGAAAATCACAAATGGGAAACATAACTACAAGAAAACTGGGAGGACTGCAAGGTGGGAGTTGGAAATCAGCAGAAAGAAAACAGCTATTTTCTTCTTTGGTTAAATTATAACACTTTTTGAGGGCAATTACCAGGATAAATATTTAAGCATCACTTCAGAGCCTTCTCTAAAACTCATGATGTTTGGGTTTCTACAGCACTTATTTTTTAACCCTTCTTCATTATGACAGGTTGCTTATTTTCCAACTTTTATCCTGACATTGCTGAACTTTAGGTATGCATCTCAGGGTAGCTTCGAAACAAAATTATAGTTTTCATCTTTTGAATGATGATATCTGACTCTGAAATTTTTATAAATGTGATATTTTAATATTTCCAAGGAGGCTAAAGATAACTAATCATTTAAATCAGTAATCTCCAAACAGAGTTTTATTCCTTTACTCTCATCCCTAGAGAATTTCAAAATCTGTTTGAAGATCCTGCCCTCAGTCCTCACCTCTTACCCCTCACCTCCAACCTTAAATGCATTTGAATCAGTATTCAGTCAGGACATTCACCCTCACTACCTTGAGAATCACCTCATCATAATTGTGAGTGTTTGTGTATTTTAGAGGACAAAAAAAGGTGGCAGCTACTGGTTTAAATAACATATACAACGCATTCTTAATTCATGACTATTTTTTAAAAATTGACAGCTTGCTTTTTCTTTTTGTTTTTCCCCTTCAGCACTTGAACAATTCTTTTCAGGATTTGGGGACCCTTACGAACTTGCAAATTTGAACAGGATTCTTAGAGACTAATTTGAGTTGAAACCCTCTGGCTAGTGGACAATTCGCTGACATATTTAAGTGCCATAAGGTTGCCAAGGCATCTCCTTCCTGGAACATCCAGTTATTAAGTTAAAACCAAATCTTTGCTATTTGGGGACATGTGACCATTATCTGTACAGGTTGCGGTTCGCCTCATCCGGTCAGGTCTTAGAGGCAAGGCAAAAAGAGAAATTTACATACCAAAATGTTATACATTAGAGAGGAAAAAATCTATTATTTTCCAAATTGATACTATTCTTGCCAGTTTTTGTAATCATAAGAATCATACTGGCAGAAAAGTTTGCCATGTTTCTTAACATTGTGAACGGGAAATGCAACTACATTATGTGTACATTATTGCTGTAAGACAACAATTTTTACTTCATCATACTTACTGAGCACCTCTGAGGAAAGACTCTACACTGAACTGACAAACCTCTTGGCTTCAGCATCACATTCTAATAGAGGGGCGGGGTTGGCAATCAGAACAGTGACAAAAAATTTTAAATTGTATGGACTCCATGGTCTTCCAAGACCCCATGACAATCTCCTTCCTTGTCTGATTGCTAGGGACCCTTTCTGTACAGAGCTGCCATCTGCTTCACTAGGCAGAACGGAGGGGTGGAGTGAGCTCTGGTAGCAGCAGACAGAGGTCCTCCGGAAAGAACTAGGAGATAATGAAAATCAAGCAGTCACACATTTCTTCTCCTAAGAAGACCTTTTCGTTTCCTTTCACATAAAAAAGCATTTCCCTTTATCTGTATTGTTACTCTTTCAATGTAGAATTTAAGTAGAGAAATGTAGAAAGAAAAACATAGCTATAATCACACAATGAAGCAATTGATTCAATCTATTCCAGTGGTTGCAAGAGCTAGAGCAGGACTCTTCACAAGTGCTCTTTCTCGGTGAGATCTCTTCACAGCGGAGGTTATGTGAGTCATTCACTTGTTCCTTCAGGACACATTGAGGGTCTACCACGGACCAGAAGAGAACTCTGAGTTCTATGCTCAGCAAGCTACAGTCTCCTAATCCTGCTTATTTTCTCTTGATATTTCAACAAGAATATTTCTCTTTCCTTACAAATGACATTTGTAGAAAACATCACTGTTACTCCTTTGAGAAGTTATGCTCTAGGTGAGGCACACATACGAGTCCTATGCAAGATTTGGAAGTTATCCATCCTCATTAGGAGAAAAATGACAAGATGTTTATATTTTGTGTTCAGCTGCAGAGTTTTAAATATGAACAAAAACCATTTCACATCTTTCAAACAATTGCCAAAGGTACCTCAGATACAGCATTTGTCCTTGGCTGAGAACTACATTGAGACTTTGTGCACTCCACCACAATCCCTTGTGCTCAAGAGGAATCATTGTGAATTTTACCAGAATTACTGGAAACTGTAAGACTACAAGTGCCTTAAATCACCTTTCGTACTTCATTGCATATCACACTTTTTTTGTTTTATTGTTGACTGTATTATATGTCTCCCCCTTAGCCCTCTCCACCCAACCCTTTTCCCACCCAGGCCTTCCCTACACTATTGTCTGTGTCCATGGTTATGCAAATATGCATATGTTTTCTTTGGTTAATCCCTTCCCATTCCCTCCACCCCTCTCCCATCTGAGATTTTTTTTAATTCTATTGCATGCATCCATGCTTCTATACCTATTTTGTTCATATACTTTTAACAGTTGTTCTCTTCTTAAATTCACACAAAATATTTATCACATTTACTACACATTGGATATTTCATGCTTCTAATATCACATAAAGAACTTTGAACTGATTTTTTTTTCGTCTTTAATACACTCTTTTCTTTGTTAATTTAACATTGCTGTACAAATTTTACACTCCTGTTGTAATGTGACTTTACATATACAAAGATGTTTCATTTTAGATGTTTATATCTTATGCATTTTCTTTCATAATGCTTAATAGATCTTTTAATATCTTTAAAACATTTTCTAAATATACATTCCCATCAAGTTCCATGTGACAATTTCATAAGCTGTTTATTCTCTGGTTTTATTTTCACTCATTTGGGCCACAGGGCACCATTAAGTGAATACAAAGAAGCAATTGATTCAATCTACTCTAGTGGCTGAAAGAGCTTGAAAACCTGCCAAGAATAAACCATTTTTATTCCTTTGTCACTATTGTGAACATTCTTAATGATAATAATGGAATCTACAACCTTGGAGTTTACACCAAGTAAAATGACGGCCTATTTATTGCCAGCTAATCTCCAGCACCACTATTAGTGTACTTACGGGCATTAAAAACATATAAACAAGCACCTGCGCTCTCGAACATGCATTTGTCCCCACATGACCTCAGATCATCTCACCTCTCAGTGTGAATCTATGACATGAAAGTTTAGATCATCTCTAGGTTCCATTCTTTTCCTCTGATTATAGTCCTTCATCTACATCCGATTTCTATAGAAGGCAGAGCACTCACTACCTTCCTTCCTCGAAGCATCTTTCCCCATGACAGCAACTATGGTCCAGTATAATATTTGGCTCTTCAACCCCTGATATACAGTGAGAAATGTCAAAATAAAAATTCTCATCTCTGTTGTTACTACATAAATTTCATGACTGCCATTGTCTCCCTTATGACTGTTGTCTGGGAGCAAAATTTCATGTTCTGTGATAATGAATTCCCAGGTGGCCTTCACATAAGTGAAAACTAGCAGCACACTCACTTTAATATTTAACTATAATAACATTTGGAAGTTTAAAATTATGTTTTCTACAGTCTGAGGAGGTTTAACTGGAAATTTTAAAAATATTCATAAAAAATCACATTTCCAGTCATAAAGATAATTTATTAATATTATATGTCATTTTTGTTCATTTATATGTGAGATTTTATAAAACACTTTAGCCCCACCTCCGTCCTTGCCTCCCTTCAAAGAATGCCTTACAACAATAGTATTAAGATTCACTGTCTGAAATCTGATATGCTCTGAGGTTTCACTATAAATCTGTCTTCAAAATTCATGATGTGGTCTAGAGTTATGTGAGAATGAAGTCTAAAATGAGGTTCTTCTATTTTTCTAGTATTAAGCCTATTGGAATGAGTCCAAGGTAGATATGTATATATAATGACATTCAAGCTATAAAAAGCCAGGGTGTAATGGACTTAGGTAGCACAGGGTTACTTTAAACAGAACGATGTGGTTATTTTAAAGTCTGAGGAAAGGATTTAAGTATCCATGTCTGCTAAGCTGAACTAAGCTGAAGTCCCAAATTCTTCCAAATTGAGTTTTAGTTGCCTAGCCAACAACCCACTCGTTGAGGATTTTCACAGCATTCATTTTGTCACCAGGTATCTTTGTGTCAAGGATTTGAACCAGACCCTTGCTTCAACGACCCGTACATTATGGTCAGAAGTATGAGCTTTTCTTGATCATTGTCACCTAACATGATGACTGTCATCCTTTCCTCCTTTGTTTCAGAGCCTCCAATAAGAAGGCAGCACCGTTCAGAAGTGAAAGGACTTAATAATGATAGAGCTAATAGTGTATGTCCCAGTAGGTAGAGGGCAGCCCCACTTCCTGGAATACCCACAGCAAACTCTTCTGTCCTTCAGAAGTCAGGGTGATATTAGTTCAGCATAGTTCGACTTTTTAAAAAGAAGTAATGAAAGAAGGTCCTGCCAGCTAAGTCTAAACATTGGAGCGACACAACTTACAATTGAATCTTTGCTCTTTCACCCACAGGCTTAATAACTTTGGATGCATTACTTAAAAGGGGGGGTAAAAACCAGCCTGTCAGGGTTTGCTGTGAGGATGAAGGAGATGATGGGCAGAAAGCATTTGATGCTAAAAGAAGCATACAGCCCATGGGAGCACTCAGGGTGGTTGCAGCGTCATTGGTTGGCTTGGGATAGCTGCTGAGGTGTTTCAGTGTCTTTCATTCTGGGGAAATCCCAGTGCCGTGCGTTTCTTCTGGCCTGAGCCCCAGACTTCCCAGATCTAGCAAGGCTGCTGTTCACTGGAAAGAAAATGCTGCTTTATAGCACTGCTAAGTAGATGACGATGCTTTAACCGGATTGATGCGGAGGACTGTCTAAATTTTAAATCCGAGCTTCAAAATGTTCTCGGTCAAGAGAAAATAATTCAGAACAATATTATCTCCCACCGCTCTCTTTTACCTCTCAGCTGAAATTCTTCCTTAATATCACTAAACAACATGGGCTTGCTTTACTTTTTCTTTTTAAAACTTCTAACTTGGTAGCATGCATATGAATCATGACCTCATTCTTTCTCTCATGGTTAGTTGGCCAAATCCACTCATTAACTTTCCCCCCTTTATAGGACTTTGTAAAAACTGAAATAAAATCTCTTATAAGAATAGCCTACATGCAGTTTTACTTTTCTGGTCAATACTTAACAAATTACTGAAATAGTAGCTCCCCGAGAGAGCAAACTATGACACAATGAACACGAATACAATTTTAACACTATTACAAAGATATGGAAAACAGAATAAAATGATAGCCACTCATCTTTCTCATAGCAATAGGCAGCAACCACTTATTTATAAAGGGAGTAACTTTTGTTCAACAGTTACCTATTTTTCCTTTACATGTTTGCTTTAGAGTGTTCTCCTGTTTGCCAAACCTAAAGATGCTGGATGGGGTACCGAAGCTACCAGATGAATCTTCACCACCAGAAACTAATATATTTTTCAAAATCATGTACTATCTCTTAATGCAATCTGTAAAGAAATAAAGCAGTCACCATTGCTTTGAAAATTTAATAAACACAGGCAATGCATGACTAACAATTGCTATTTATGATAGATACTAGAGGCCCAGTGCATGAAATTTGTGCACAGAGTGGGGGTGGAGGGTGGTGATGGTGTCCCTCAGACCAACCTGCACCCTTTCCAATCTGGGACCCCTTGAGGGCAGTCTGACATCCCTTTCACAATCCAGGACTGCTAGCTTCCAACCTCTTGCCTGCTGATTGCCCCTAACCACTCCCCTGCCAGCCTGATCAATGCCTAACTGCTCCTGTGCTGGCCTGATTGCCCCTAACTGCCCTCCCCCTGCCAGGATAGTCTGCCCCAACTGTCCTCCCCTGCAGGCCTGGGTCCCCCACAACTGCCCTCCCCTGCAGGCCTGGGTCCCTCCCAACTTCCCTCCTCTGCCAGCCTGAACCCCCCAACTGTCCTCCTCTGCCAGCCTGGTCCCCTCCAACTGCCCTTCTCTGCCAGCCTGGACTCCCCCGCAACTGCCCTCCTCTGCCAGCCTGGTCACCCACAACTGCCCTCCCTTGCTGGCCATCTTGTGGTGGCCATCTTTGACCACATGGGAGCAGCCATCTTGTGATGGTCAATTTGCATACTACTCTTTTATTAGATAGGATTGTTAGTCTTTAAATCAGCGATTTCCAGTTTTTAAAAATTCTATACCCTACCAATAAATAAACTTTGAGCATACACATATAATTCATTTTTATATAGAAATTGTATTCATCAAATACTGTATTAAAGCATTGAATAGTAGAGATCTGTAGCTGGTGGGATAAACATTCAACATGCGCAAGGGCTCTAAGGGCTCTGCCAACTCCTTTGCTCCGCCCTTAGGGCTGCCAGCCCCTTGCTTTGTAAGCACAACTTTAAATATCTGAACCCATCAAAAAGCAACAGCAACCAATAAAACCATCAGAAATGCCTTGTGTCATTTTAATCCACAGCCATTGAATTCTTCATTTTAATGTTCTTTCGTTCATTAGCGAGTTGTACACAATAGAAATTTAGGAAGGTCCTAGGACATAACCATTAAATATTTAGCAAATAAACTATAATGATAAAGCTTCTTTTTGTTTAAAGAATTTAATAAATGTGATTCTTAACCTGCCTTACATGCTAACGAGAAAAAACACAATTCCATTTAATTGCTTGCAAAATGTAGGGAAAGGTTAACAACTAGATCAACTTATGACCTTGTATTTTTTGTTATAAAGGTCAACTTCATTTCAGAACTAAGGTTTTCTCAAGATGGTTCATTGATTAACCAGGGAGCCTAGCAAGCAATGAGTATCTGTCTGGATATTTCTGCCATGAGTGAATGTTGCTTGTAAAATTTTACAACCAAGATTCTAATAAGACCAAGTTACAATCCCTTCCCTCAAAAATCTTATGAATGACTAAAGAAGGTGTGCACATAATTTAGCTTGAAATTATGGGAAGCCACGGTGAGGGCTTTCTAGAAAGAATATTGTTTGAGGTGGATATTGCAGGTAGCAGCAAGTTGCACTGTTTCCATGAACGCCTTTATCTCCCATAACTCATCATAAGTACTCAACATTTTTTTTAGCATAACCTAAACTTTGTTTATTCAAGTTTTTCCTTAGTTCTGCAGTACTTCACCCTTGAAGACACTTCTGAGAAATCTTTACTTCTTTCAATGCTCACTTCAAATCAAAAATCTTTTCTCACTTTTTGAATCATGTTTCCTCTGCAGTTCCATAATATATTTTTACAACACATTTTCTTAATAATGCCTCCCCTTGATTTTTTAAAAAGTTATACCATGCCTGCTTCCTCCCAAAAAGGCCTCAATCATGAGATAAATAAGAAAGTGGGACACACTTCATTTTAAATGTTGATGCAAGTATCTTTCTGCTTCTCTAAATCAGGGTAGAAAAATATTTTCTGGAAAGGACTAAAAACTAATTATTTTAGGCCATATAGCCTCTGTCATTATCACATAACTCTGCTGTATAATGCACAGAAGCTGCCATAGGCCATATGTAAATGAATGTTTGCAGTTCTGTCCCAATAAGTGGTTATTTACAAAATTGTGTGAAAAACTGTTGTCTGTTGTCTGCTGGTGCCTGCTCTAAATTTTAAGGCCATATGGTTGATTGCTTCACTCTTTACCTGTTGCCCTCCTGGAAGCAGTATATACTTCCTCTACTGCTTGAAGTCAGCCGTATCAAGGAACTTGATTTGGCCAATGCAATATAAGTGGTTTTGATATGGATAACATGTAAATTTTGAGAACCTGATTGTGATTTGTCACACTTTTTTTCCTTGTGCCATACTAGCAGGCAAATTTCCAAATAGAGGCTGTTCCATGTTGTTCAATTAGCCTTGGTTCTGCAGCGACTATGAGTGGAGCCACACTCATGAGAGAGAGAGAGAGAGAGAGAGAGAGAGAGAGAGAGAGAGAGAGAGAGAGAATAGGCCTATATCATAAACCACTGTGATTTCACTTGATGCTATACTGTACACTGGTCTTGCTCAATGAATACAGCTCCTTAAATTTAGGGACTATAATTTAACCTATTCAATGATGTGTTTTTGTCCTCAAAATAGCACATTAGGCATTCCAAATGTTGAATAAATGAATAAATGTTTATTATAGAAAATTATAACTTGAGTGATAAACTTACCAGGATAAGTTATAATAGCTTAGGTGAAATATATTAAAAACTTTAGGACAACAGTGTTGGAAATAGAAACAAGTTATGAGGGTATGAAAAATTGAGGCATTATGATAGCCAACAAATTTGGTATTGTTCAAGTTAGCTTGAATTGAGTTATCTCTTACCTGCAGGCAAAAACATTCTAACTGGCAGTGAAAATCATGGGTTTTATATGTGGAAGGTAAGAGGTAGTAGGTAGCTATGAGGAAGTCTGACTAGTCTCAATGATAAGTTAGGGTCTCTAGATGTTTATCACACAATTTCTTTTATTTAAATATATTTTTATTGATTTCAGAGAGGAAGGGATCGGGGGAGAGATAGCTCGAAACCTCAATGATGAGAGAGAATTGTTGATTAGCTGCTTCCCACACACCCCCTACTGGGGGTCAAGTCTGCAAGCCAGGCATGTGCCCTTGACTGGAATCAAACTCAGAACGCTTTAGTCCACAAACCAATGCTCTATCCACTGAGCAAAACTAGCTAGGGATGTTCTGATCTTAAGAGACATAAGTTCTAAAGGCAGTGTGGCCAGAGGGCATTGATTTAAGTTGGTGATTTCTACCTAAGCCTAGACAGGCACTGATTGGAGGGAGGCCAATGAGCTGAATACTATTAAATCAAATATTGAATCGATCTACTCATTATAATGGCAGTAGAGCTAGTAGCCATCAGGAGTGATAAATACAAAAATGTTGAGCTATCACTTCACATAAATCTGCTCTTATGACCTGAGTAATACTTCCTTGCATCTCTTAGCTATATTCTATTTTAGTATACTGGCAGTCATACTGTGTTTAGAAATATACAAGGATTCTTGTGAGCTATAGAGCTGGATTTGTGGGGGTTGGATAGGCACCAAAAAGAACTAACTTCTAGCTATATACTATTTAATTCAACAGAATCATACTAAGCTCCCATTCTAAAACTTCCAGGTGCATCCATCCTTCTGAAATACGGAGTTCTTCTTCAATATACTAGAGGTAGTGTCATAAAGGAAATGTCCTAGTGCCACCTGCCATCTCACAGTTAATTCTGTGACTCCATTTCATTTTTTCTCTGAATGACACATGTATGAAGGTTCATGATGATCTAAATGGCTCAATTCAGAACGGTGGCAGGGGTTACACTGTGTAAATACTACAACTTTCTGACAGAGGACAGGATGCAAATTACTCCTTTGTTAGAAAATAATTTCAATTAGAGAAGCTCATTCAATGCATAAAAAAATAAACCTTACATATCAACTAGTTCAACTCTTTTAAAGGCCCCAGGGGATCAGCTCATATCAACTCTACAACAGCCAATAAAGGGTCTTGCAGTTTACATTTGAATAAACTGAGGAATTGTAAATACTTGAAAAAATTATTTTTGATTCATCCTAATCTTTAAGAAGTTCTACCTTATATTGAACTAATATTTGCCTCCTGTAACTTCTAACTAATTGCTCAAATGTCTCAAGTATAATTAATTCCATCTTCTAGGGACTTTTTCCCAGCTTCTGATATTTTTCTCTTATATTACAGTGGAAATGTAAGTGGTTAAACTAGGACTCATGGGATGAAGAGGATAGAAGAAGAGTAGATAAAAGTTAACTAGAAAGAAGCAAAGCAGAAAAGATTTTATTTTCTTCAAGTTCTATATATATTCAAAGAGGAATTTCCTAAAATGAGTTTTTAGAATTAAGTTAGCAAGCTTATTTTTCAATTCCTGTACAAGTCATCTACTTCCAATTATTATTTCTTTCCAGAATAGAACAATTATAACTAATTGCTTGTCATTATACTACCAAATTGTGTTAATGGATGCCCATCTTTTTAAAGGCTAATTGCAGTCATGAAACAAAATTTCTAATTAGTTTTAGAGCTTTGGAGCAGATGCATAATATCTGAATCATGCAGGTGCATATTTGCTTATTTGCTTTTTTTTCTCTTCAGAAGTATTCTATGAGCTCTGTTTGAAATTTCTAACAGGGCACTCTAAAACTTTACATATAACTTTATGAAAATCACAGTGAAAGCTACTGTTGTTAATTTGTTTTGTTTTGTGTGTGTGTGTGTTTTTTTTTTTTTAGTTTCTCCAAACTCTCAGTGTCTCTGAGCAAGACATATTTTAAGATAGTTTTCACTTCATAGTTTATATTCTAGTTGCTTTTGACAATGTATAAAATACAATTTCCTTCAAGGGCAGGATTCAAATTATTTCCTCTCTCTACATCTCAAAAACTAAATGTCATTCTCCATGAGTATTTAGTGAAAGAGTAAAATTTGAGTAGATCCACCTTGAGGTTAGATATCTAGTGCTGGGGGAAAATATTTTAAAAATTATATCTTACGAATCTAAAGAAATAAGGTTATAAGGAAAAACATGTATTTTGTGGAAACCAAATGAACTTCTCTGTAAGGATGGATGTTAGCCTTGGGTTTCTTTTCCCTCCTGTCCCTTCCTCAAAGCAGATCTCAAACCATCAGTTCTGTCCCGTTCCTCCCTTCACCCAAGGAGACAGGCTGACTACTTAAACCTGGCTAACTGACTCCCCTGAGTTTTCTATGGGTGGAGCATTCAAGCAGGCTTTAATTTTTATTTTCCTAATTCTCCTCCTTCCACACTTGTAAAATGATAAAGACAAGCTTTTTCTCCTCTTCTCCTCTCTTCTCTCCTTCTTTCCCTTTCCTTTCTTTTTCCTCCCTTCCCCTCCACTCTCTCCCCAGCACACACACACACACACACACACACACACACACACTCTGCACCCCTCCTCCCTCACAGGTCCTGGAGGCAAGCCTGGCAGATGGTCTGGACCCACTTAGTACTGGGCAAATGCACCAAAGCTCTTTTCTACTTGCTTATCTTCATGTTTCCCTGAGCTGGGAGGTGTAGCATTTTGCCACTTCTAAATATCAATTCTGGGCACAGCAGGATGGCACCCACTAGTATATCTAGTATATAGAGTTTAGGGTTAAACTCTACTAAATCCCCACACAAGTCATTAGAATAAATAGCTTTTGGGTCAGAGACCCAATTTGTAAAAAAAATGTTCTGTTGTTTAGTCATTGTTCCCTTCACTTACCTCCTTCCAGAAAATTGTGGGAGGTATTTTTCTGGGGAAGAATTCTGGTATTCCTGAATCCTATGGTCAAAATACCATTTTCATATTGTGCTAATCTCACCTTACTCTCAATAGAGTTTGTCTTTGCATTCGTACAAAAAAAATTATGCTGATAGATTTCATACTAAATGTTAAATTAAATTTGACTTTTGTCAAATTCTACTATAAACCATTAAGTCAATATCTTTATTAAATCTATAGGCCTCATCTGTAAAGATTCCAAATCTATTGCCAATATGGTAAGAGTCATGTAAAATAGATTTCCTATGCATAATGCAGAAAGTTAACATAGCAAACCTTTGTTGTGCAAATTAAGAATCAAGTAAGGAACTAATATGAATGTATATTTATTCTCACCCAGAGCTGTGAAATTCAAGCAAGTAGCTAAATATTGGTCTGTATTACTCAGAAGAATTATAACCTCCTGTCTCTTTGGCTTTCTCAAATAAAAATAAAGACAAAGCAATTGATCACTAGGTAAAAGATCTAGGATGCCTTTCAAATGAATATATATTAAGTATCCACAAGTATATTGCCATCATTTTTTAGAAGTAAAACTCATTTTGATGAAAAATTGTGCTTTAAAAGGTTCATTTATTTCCCTTTTGCAAGCACACACCTGTTCAACGACTAGATATATTTTTCTCTGCTTTTAAAATCATTATCTGTCTAAAACACATTTTTAAAAAGCTTTGTGTCTTTTTTCTCTCAGTAAATTGCCATGAGTAAACACAGAAAATGGCCCACTGGTGAGGGAAAACAAATTTATAAGAAACAAATGAATGTTATCAAACACAGTGGTTCTAATACTCTAAACTTTTGGGGAAGGTTTATGCACATCCCTACCTTTGTTTCTCTCAAGCTTAAGTCTCCACAGTTCTTTCATCTATACAAAAGAGCAAATGTAATTTAGTTCTGATTTAAGATCTGTAACAGCAGGTGAGTCACTGATAGGGATCAGATACTTTATAATATTTCTACCGTTAGCCTAACATTCCTTAGCAGCCACAATATTTAAGACCTTGGACAACCATTTTTAGACTCTGTGCTAACACATATGTAACTTTGCTATTCTTTTTTTAAAATGTTAATTTAGCAGTAAACAGGCTTTGACAGGCTTTGGGATAGGAGGAACTTCATCCTAGCCCTCCAATCTACAAAATTGTCTTCTAGGATTTTTTTGCATTTGATCCCTCAACTCCATCTGGGAGTAGATATTCTTTTCCCTTGAATTGCTGTGCTATTATTTTTGTGTTGTTTTAATCCTCATCTGAGAATATTTTTCCATTGATTTTTAGAGAGAGTAGAAGAGAGAGGGAAAGACAAAGAGAAATATCGATGTGATAGAAATACATTGGTTACCTCCTCCATGGGGCCTGACCAGGGCCCGGGCCAGGGAGGAGCTTAAAACTGAGGTATGTGCCCTTGACCAGAAGCAAGTCCTTAGGCCAGCACTCTATCCACTGAGCCAAACCGGCGAGGGCCTCCCTTGAGTTCTGATTGGGTCAGAGTAAAAAGTGGGAGAAGGAGTGAGATGTGGTATAAAAACAATTGGGCATCCATGGGCTCTGATGGCTAAATTTATGTGTTACCTTGACTGAGCCAGGGTGCCCAGATATTAGGTCAAACATTCTGACTGTTCCTGTAAAGCCATTTCCCACTGAGAGCTACTGATAGATGCAGCAGCCTAGAAAGTAAACTGCAAAATAACCCCCCTGAGGGGAATTTGGAATGTTTATTGCTATGAGGCAATGCATTTGTGTGTACAACATAAACCATTTCTTATATAATTGTACGTGATCTACATAACTTGTTTATGAGGTAATAATATGTCCATGATATGGCTCAAGAAATACACCCACATGGGTTAGAGCGACTCACTTGGGATTATCCAGTTAGTAAGTGCTGTTGTTGGCTCAGGCTTAGGTCTTATGACCACCAAACCAACAGGCTTGCTATCACAACTCCAGGCTTCACAACTGTCATATGACTCTATCATGACCCTGTTTATAAGAGCTCAGAGTGTTTTCATCAATCAGAGTGGGCTTTACAACAGGCCTAGTAAGAACCAGGTCACATGCTAGAAGACATGATTACTTTCACTTAGGGCCTAGACCTAAAATTCATTTTCTCATCCCCATACAGGGGTAAGCCTAGACCCTGTTCCCTACTGGAGCATCATCCCAAAGCAGAAGACTTTAAATTCTATAGAAATGAAAAATATCTGGAGAGATGCATTGCACATTAGGGTGACTAGAGGGGGTAGGAGAAAATGGTGCACATGTGTGGTGTTGACTCAAGATGGAATGTGAAATACAGTACTTATTATTTTCTGGTCTACAGAATTTAGCAAAAATTTAGAACTATGATTTGCTGCAAAAATCCCTAAGTCTCAGTATGTCTTCTCTAATACAGATCATTACGCTAAGATCTCATGCCATATCCCTACAGTGATCATCAGGACAAGGTGACTATTTCTTCTTTTTTGCAAGAGAGTAAGAACACATCTGTTGGCAGAATAAACCTTCAAGGTTTATAATCATGTGTTAAATGCATAAATGAATCAGACATTTTTTTTCTTTAACTGCATGTCTCAGATGGAAAACAAGAAAAAATAAAGTAATTTGGAGCAATAATGTGTACATAACTGCAGTTCTTCATACACTACCTTTCTGCACCAAAATGCCATTTTAAAAACTTTTGTGGCACTATACCAAGATATCGCAAAAGAGTAAATGTCACTTTTGGTGACAGAGTCAAATGGTGGGTGCAGTTAAATGTTAAAATTTGCTATTCCAGGAAGAGAACAAAAGAGACATGCATTTTAGGTTTTTAATTAGAGTCATCTACAGTATTATCATCATCAGCATCATAATCATCATCAAGGATATTCTAGGCACCAATGGCACAGTGGAAGAAAATCTGATTTACCAAGAAAAAGGAAGAATGTCAAATGAGAATGCTTTCAGCAAAGAAAAGCAATTGATACTAAATGGCACATTATTTATACCATCTTTAATCTTTCTAAAAATTAAGCAGAGGGGAGCCAAGTAAGATAGAACAAAAAGCCAAGGTGATTCAAACAGTAGCAATTTTTTATGTGATAGATGTATATCCAGATCCTAAAGCAAACATGCCCTAGGCCTCATTTTCCACCTCTATCAATAACCTATGCAATAACCTTAGCTTATGTGTCTCACCAAGATTATCACCTACCTCACGGAAAATTGCTCAACTAAGAGATATGTCAAAACAATCTATAAAAACTTCATTCTTCCAGGCTTCTAATGTCCATTATGGCCTTTGATCTCATCTTCCTTTGCAAAAAATGTCACCTTCCTTCTTTGCATGGAAACATTAAATCTCATTAAGAATATCTCAGTTGTCAGACGATTAAAACAACTCTGGCATTTCGTTAAAGTTCTTTTAAAAAGTTGAGACCAAAACTGGTTTCTTACCCTGCAGAAATATTCTTGGCAAAACATTCCCCTTAGATAACCACCTATGTCAGCATATACAGTTGTTGTTTATGATCAGCTCCCTTATTATGATAGAGTAAAGGGAATAATTCTGAATTTAACATATTTTCCCTTATGTAATTCACAATTTTTACTACTTAGCTTGCTGTATAGTTCAGCTGACTTTTGTTTTTGTTTTTTCCCTGAGGCAAGACTTTATTAATGTTGGAAGCAGTGAGTTGATTTACACTCTGGCACAAACTCTTTAATCTGGGCAACTATTCCAGATTAGTTTCCTGCCATTACCACTGTCATCAGAATTTATTCCCAAATTAACTGAAACACTGAACCACATTTGTTGACAGAAGAATTACCATCATGTTCAAATCACATGTATATAAAAGAATTGTTGCAAATTGTTGTCAAAGTGCAGTGAAAAATACTTTGTTAGCTTTATTTGTTCTAGCTTGGTTTTCCAAGGCATTCACCCTCTCCTTGATATGTCAGGCTATGAGGATGTCACTGGAAAGTACTTCATCGACCTTCTTTACAGCAGCATTACCCAAGATTTCCAAGCCTCAGTAATTGTGTGTATTGCTACATTTTAGGTAACCCACTAAGCACTCATGTTTGTGTGAATGCTATTGTTGTTTTTTATGTTAGTCCACATGTACTTCTACCAGCTTTTTATCTCAATCATTTTTCTTTAAAGAATTCTTTTAGATTTAAACATATTTCTTTATGCTGTGAGTGCAAAACCTGCTTAAATTTTTATTATTTCTGTTACTTCATTTGCCTGTACTTTTCCCACAAGTAACAGTGAGGTTTTAGCACTTCTCCATCAACAGTGGCCACAAAACTAAACTCCATGCATGAGACTCCATTTCTCTAACTGAAACTTGTATGGATTATTTTGCTCTTCCCTTCTTGTAATCACTTGTATTTTGTTGACACATTTAGGGAAAACATGCTTGTTCTCATGACCAAAAGACTCTAGGAAACTAGGTTTAGAAAAAGATCATCTGTAAATTAGGGTTAAATATAAATACAAATATAAATTTTACTTATGAAACATAGCAAAGAATGTTAAACTGTAAATTTAAAAATTCTGACTTAGTAAGTAAAATACCTAATATAGTAACTTATAATTTAGTGCTTATTTATTCTCAGATTTTTATACGCTTTCAGATTATAGTTGACTAACTTTGAAATATCACACATGATTAATATGCAGCTGAACCACAAGCAAATCATCACCAAGTTCAACAGCATGTGTAGTTACCTATATACTATTACACAAGATGAGTTCTCTAATCATGAACTTGGATACCATGGTATGCCAATTGCTATAATGGTTTCTAAATACTCTCATTTTCTATACTTACTTTGTATTATATTGTTGCAGACCAGTAACCAACAGTTTGCACCAAGTATGAAAAACATTTTGACACTAAACATATCTATCTATTATCAGTAATATAAAAGATTGATTTTCAATATGTAATCTATATTATTCCCTCTATTATGTTTTCTCAAGAAACTTTGCATGAGTCTGATTTATTTAGCCATTGTCATTATTCCAAACCTACTATTCTCTTCTCTTTCAGAAAGTGTGTCCCTGTACATTTTCAGTTACCCTTTAGCAAAGCCCCTCATCTCACCTCAGAACTTTCCTTTAGTAAAAATAAGAAAATTATTAATTACTAAATGTTTTCTTTTGATAGAAAATCTGCTGTTTCAGCATCTCCTTTTCCCATCATGCATGAGAGAGACTAACATTATCTTTCTAAGGCTTTTAATCAAACTCTTCCAGAGGGAAGAGGAACAGGTAGTAGGAGCCCTTGAGAGCAATGACTTCACTGTATTTTGAAGGGGAAGGTATTTAATTTGATGAGAATTAGGAGCCTCACTCCCTTGCAGCAACCATGGAAGGTGGCAAAACTGCAGTAGTCATGATGCCATGGTGAATCCAGGGAGTCTAGATCCAAAGCACAAACTCTTAACCAAGGCAAGCCTCTGCTGCAAAACCTTGGTGGAGATGCAATAGAGCAGATTCACTTTAAGAGAGCATGGAAGCATGGAAACAAGAGACAACAGCTGCTTCACCTCATGGAACTTCTGTTTTAGCCATTTGCACAATGAACTAAGAAAGTATATCCTGTAGTATGCTGGAGAGTGGTAACTCCTAAGAAGAAAAATGAAGGACTGAAGGGAAACCTGGATGATGGAACATATATAGTCTCATCTGTAAATGGGGTAATCAGGGAGGAAATCTCTCAGAAGGAGAACTTTGAACAAAGCACTGAAGGAGGTAAGAAAGCAAACAATATGGATCTGTGGAGGAAAAGTCATTCAGGCACAAAGAATAGGAAAGTCTGTATTCGGGAGATGCCTACCATGTTGCAGGAAATGCAAAGACACCAATGTGACCAGAGCAGAATGAATAAGGCAAGAGGAACCAAAGAGGAAACCCAAGAAGCGATGGAAGGCCAGGTCATGCAGGGACCAGGAAGCCAATGTGAAGATGCTGGCTCTCACTGAGTGAGGTGGAAGTGGTGAAAGGGATTTGCCAGACAAAGTCACGTGATTTGACCTATGTTTTTAAAGGTCATTCTGGTGATGCAGAAAGTATTTTTCTTGCCCGGCTGGTATGCCTCAGTGGTTGAACATTGACCTATGAATCAGGAGGTCACAGTTTGATTTCCATCCAGGCCAGTCAAGACACATGCCCAGGGTGCAGCTCAATCCCCAGTAGGGAACATACAGGAGGCAACTGACCAATGATTCTCTCTCATAGTTGATGTTTCTTTCTCTCCCTCTCCCTTCTTCTCTGAATTCCATAAAATTATATTTTTAAAAAAGCATTTTTCTCCAGCAAGTTTCAGCTGCATAGATTCATATGTAAGGTGAAGAAATCACAGGATAAAAGGAAGTTTCATTGTGTAATTCTTATTCTTTCTTTGCATTGTACGTATTAAATTCTTCTTCATATCTGGCCCACCAATACTGCCATCATGACCAGATACAAATGCTGTAATCTGAATCATTGACAGGAGTGAATAATAGAAGGCTTCCTCAAAGGCAGCTATATTTATACACTTTAATTATTTTTATTTTTATTTATTTTAGGAACTTGGCTCTGAAAGAACTGCTGCATGGGCTAATGATAACTCCAGCAATGCCCTGGAAGAATATATCTGCTCTAGGTTGCAGTACTATTAGTACCAAATGCTGTATGAGAATACTGCCTACTTATTCCTTTCCTTTATTTAAACAGTATGTCATTAACCCAAAATTATTCAAATAATTTTGGAATTTTTCTTCCCATCTTTGCTCGCTTTTTGTAACTAGAGTTACAAATGTAGCCATTTAATTTCATTAATGTTATTTCTCCATAAAATTTCTCAGTTGTACATGGGAGGCAGCTAAAGCAATGCTAGAGGGAAATTTGTTGCTTTCATGTTTATATTAAAAAGGAAAAAAGATCTAAAATCAATAATCTAAGCTTCTCCAGAAGCTAGAAAAAATAAAAGCAAATAATAAGGAAGATATAACAAAGGAATGATAAAGATCACAGCAGAAATCTAAAAAAGAGAAATCAGAAAAATAACAAAGAAAGTCACAGGAACTAAAAAGTTGATTCTTTGAAATGTTCAACAGAGTTGATAAATCTTTTGTTAAAATTAACAGGCATAAAATAGAGAAAACATAAATGACCAAATCAGGAATGAAAGAAAAAACACCACCCTATAAAAATAAAAAATATTATTAAGAAATATTATAAACTACTTTATGCACTGAATTAGACAATTAAATGAAATGAAGAAATTCCTTTAAAAAACACAAAATAACAAAACATATTCAAGAAGAAATCAGGATAACTCTTTAACAAGTAAGAAATTGAAATAACAATTTAAAAATTTTCTCACAAAGTAAATATCAGCCCCAGGTGGCTTTACCAGTGAATTTTATCAAGTATTTAGGCAAGAATTAATGCCAATCACTCAGCAACTTTTTCAGAAAATAGAGGAGGAAAAAGCACTCTACTCCATGTGGGAACCACTCAGTCAGGATGCATCTCAATTTGGACTCAGGGACTACATCACTATTTAAGACATAAATGTCTCTTCCTTTTGACCAGTGTCCTGAAAGAAAATGCAGGTTCCCATAGAAAAATGGCTCCCAAGTTTCAGAGCTACTAATGTATCATTTAGGTGACATTAATATAGTTTGAAGCTTGCACTTGACTAAGGCAGCCACCATATGTCAAAGCATGACTCAGAGTCATCAAAACCTGTGAATCTTTCTGAAATTGTTTCCATAAAATTGCTATCTAATTTTCAGTCTGTTTCCAGTAACTTTAGAAATTCTGCAATAGGAAATGAGGTTCCTCTACAACACCATTTGCATAATGTACATATAAACCATGTGTATTAGTCTGGTTTCTCCAGAGAAACAAAACCAATCTCTTTCTATATAAAAAGATTTGTTATAAGGAGTTGGCTCATGTGATTATGGAAGCCGAGAATCCCATGATCTGCAATTGTGAAGCTGGAGTCCAAGCAGAGCCAATGGCACAGTTTCAGTTTGAGCCCGAGTCCAAAGGCAGAAGAAAACCAGTGTCACAGCTTGAAGACCATAAGGCAAAGAGAATAAATTCTCATCTGCTCTGTTTTTTGTTGCTGCCGTTCTATTCAGGCCCCCGGCCGATTGGATGAGGTCCACCCACACCCAGGAGGGCAATCTACTTTACTCTGTCTACTGAATCAAGTGTCAAAACTCAGAAGCACAAACACTCCCAGAAAAATGTTGGATCCAATTGTTGGACACCCTGTGGTTCAGTGAAGTTGACACAAAAAACTCACCATGTCTTATCAGACAATCTGCCCAGGATAGTAAATGAGATCATAGTCATTTAACAGATTCAACAAATAGTTATTGGCTTCTATGATGTATCTGTTTTCAGTGTAGGATCTGAGGACAAAAAAAGGACAATAGTAATTAAGAAAGGACAAAAAGCCCACCCTCATGAAGTTGACATGAAAAAATGTATTCTATCTTTCACAGGCACTGGCTTCCCACTATCTATTGAAGGACCTCCAGGCTCTTGCAAAGTTATCCCATCCCACAGAATCCAACAGCTGACCCTTGAACGATGCTGGGGTTATGAGCACTGATACCCCATGCAGTCAAAAATCCATGGATAACCTTTGAATCCCCCAAGTCGTAATTACTATCAGTCTGCTGTGATAAACTCATATGAAACTGTATGGATTCCGGGAAATTGGGGCAAGTTTGGGAGGGAAGCTGAGAATCTAAGTAACATAACCCATGCTAAGTTGCCTGTCTGGTGCTTGAGTCTTTGTTTCTGGACCAGCTCCATGCATCTGAGTGCTCTTCACCTTTAGATGATTTATCTCCAAAGATGTGCTTCATTTCTTATATAAATGGATTTCTGGGGAAGCAGTGCATGTCCTCCAGACATGACCAGTCATGTTTGAGCTCCAGCAGGGCACACAGCTGCAGATTAGTCTGGCACCCCAACTACACACGTAATCAGTTTGAATCTGAACTACCACCTCCTTGAACAAATCAATAACAGACTTGTTTGACCTCCCTGAGTGTTTAAGACAAGTGTGGTCCAGTAGAAAATTTAATTGTGTGAGTCATGAAAGATCTGACAAGTTGGTTCCATTGGAGGCCTTTAATTCCCCAAATTCTTGACTTGAAAAAGTTTCTCTGCAAAAAGTTTCTCCTATCTGTCCTGTGTGACTTAAATTGAAAGATTATATATCTAAAATTTACCTTTTCTTCTTCCAACGAGCCATCTAAATATTTTTATGGCAATACTAATGGTCTCTAATAATACTTGAAGTCCAAAACAAAGGGAAAGTTTCAAACACGATATCCCCCTTTCTGTGCACTATACAAACTCTGACTTGCCAAGTACCCAGCACAGAATCTCCTGATGAATAATGGCTTCGAATGAGGAGTGACATGCCCGGCTCCTCTCTGATTTGAGAAAGCTGCTGAAATCTTCACTTTTGCCTTTCTGTTATAGATGCTTCCTTTGTGGTAAGTTAACTCACTTCTTCCAGACTTAGGACACATTTCTCAAATTTTTCATTGGCAAATGAGTTTACCTCTACTAGTTTTTGATTGCCTGTATAATGAATTCTTTTTTTACTTCATTTTTTTATTGCATAAATTATCAAAAACTAACACTTATTGAGAGGAGATTATGGTTATAAGATATTTTCTCTAATCTTCATGATAACCTGAAAGGCAGATATTACTCTTTACATACAGCAATTGAGGTAACTGTGGCTACAAAATAACTTCACTCACTTGTTCAAGGTCACCCAACCAGAGAATGTAAATTGAGGTTTAAGAAAGT
>PVJC01011740.1:0-40985 GCA_004026665.1 Murina feae
ACTCCCATTTGACCCTGTGATCCCACTCCTGGGAATATATCCCAAGAAACCATAAACACCAATCAGAAAGGATATATGCATCCCTATGTTCATAGCAGCACAATTCACCATAGCTAAGATCTGGAAACAGCCTAAGTGCCCATCAGCAGATGAATGGATTAGAAAACTGTGGTACATCTACACAATGGAATACTATGCTTCTGTAAAAAAGAAGGAATTCTTACCATTTGCATCAGCATGGATGGAAATGGAGAGTATTATGCTAAGTGAAATAAGCCAGTCAATGAAAGAAAAATACCACATGACCTCACTTATTTATGGATAATAAAGACCATTACAAAATGATAAACATAAACAAATACAGAGTCAGAGCAGCCTTGAACAGTCTATCATTCTACAGCTAGAAGGCTGGGGATGGTTGGGGGGGAATTAAGAGATCAACTGAAAGACTTGCATGCATGCATAGGAGAATAATCAATGGACACAAGAATCTGGGGGTTAGGGAGGAGGGGGGGAAGGGCAAAGGGAAAAAATGGAGATCTATCTATCATCTGTTGTAATACTTATCTATCACTTGTTGTAATACTTTAAGCAATGAAATAAATATATATATATATGACACAAAGATTTCAGTATAATTTAGTAACTAGTAGGTCATTTGGTATTATATTATTACAATTGTAATTAGTTGATGGTTTGGATTAATCAAAACAAATAGTCCCAAATTTAAACAACAGCTCAAACACAACAAGTTTGTTTCTTTCTCAAAAGGAATTTTAATGCCACTAGGCAGGCTCTGCTCCACAAAGTGATTTAGGGACTCATATTATCTGGAGTCTTTAACTCATGACTATAAAACTGGTGATGGAAAAAGCACTCAACTGATAAAAAGGGAAGACCGTGAAAAACCTTAAGAAAGTATCTTTTTTTTTTTAAATCAAATCACTTATGCTCATACCACATTAGCTAGAATTTAGCCACATGACTGCACCCAATGCAAAGGAGGCTGAGAAATGCGATTATCTGAAGAGGACAATAATTCTGGTGTGTAGGTGCTTGAATTTATTACCACCGAGATATGGTAGACACAGACATACACAAAAAAAGAGAATTACTTGAATGGCAAACTAGTCCTTCAAATCAGAATCTCCATGGAGCTTTTCTTGGAATACACATGTCTAAGCCATTATCTGAAACCTTCTACACCTAAATATCCAGCTACAGAGTTGATAAATTTGTATTTTGTCATTCTTTCTAGTTACACAGTTGATTTTGCTGTACAGAGTAATAATTCTATAGATACTAACTAACTAGTTATCAAATAGCCATTATATCATACAGAAATGGAAGTAGTCTTATGGCACAGACCAAGTCAGAAGGTTTAAAAAATAGGTTAATTTCTAAATAGAACACATTAGTTGATCTATCCCATTAAAAACTCAATAAAATAAATGTTAGACTCAACACTACATTGTTTTGTATATTTTCTTAAATGTCATCTTGTAAGAAATACATATTACACATAATTCTCTGAGTACAGACTCTCTACAAGGACTTTTATTTTCTTCACCAACAGCGCCTCCAACAATAATTAGTACTTTGGGGATCAATAAATATCAAAGGATCAACTTCTATCATTTTCCCTTTGCTTTGATTATACATACATTAGTGAATGACTTGAGAAAAAGGATAAGAGGCTTTACTTAACTGATAATAATAGCCCCTTTGGTTACATTATCCATATGCAAATAAGCCTTCATATTTGTTTCAGCTTTAATCTGTGTTCCTCAATCACTTAAGGGCCACATAATTAGTTTATAACCTATAATCAATTTAGCCTTTCATTACCCAATGTGAAAATATTTATTCACAAGTGGTAATGATTAGCAAAGTCATACAGAATACTACACTTGCTTATTCTCTGTTCATTAAGTTGGCCTTCAGTCAGTTAACAGGGATAAATTTCAAATTGATACAAATACGAACACACAAAAATGCAATTTTTAAAATAACTAATTAAGCATAAGATAAGTTGATATGTACAATCCAAATAACATTGTTTACTATACTGAAAACTTTGAACCAGTAACTGGTTTATTTGCAATAGCAAAAATGAGGTATTCAAATTTGCAAAATGACTATTTTATTTTATTTTTTTGTTATGAGCTATGTCAAAGACTTCAACAGCATTTCTTATTTTAAAATATATTTGTATTGATTTCAGAGAGGAAGGCAGAGGGAGAGAGAGATAGAAACATCAATGATGAGAGAAAATCGTTGGTCGGCTGCATCCTGCACATCCCCCACTGGAAATCAAGCCACAACCTGGGCATGTGCCCTTGACTGGAATCGAACCAGGGAACCTTCAGTCTGCAGGCCGACGCTCTATCCACTGAGCCAAACCAGCTAGGGCTCAAGAGCATTTCTTGACATGCATACATTTTCCTCAGATCTATACTGCTGCTTGGCTTGGTCCCAAACTTAAACACAGATGGGGTAGGTCAGGGCCTTCGTGAAAACATTGTTAAGATGTACTTGTTTCATAGAGATGTGATATTGATTTGTCATTGAAGTTTGAAGGCTTACATGGCAATGGATTTCTACTTTTTAATCTACATGATACTAAAACTGTGATTATAGAGACAATTTTTGTAAAAGGCTAGATGTTAGCAATAATGAAAAGGCTAAAGGAAATCGTAAAAAGATTACTGTAATAGAAGAGAATCACATTAATAGCACATCTACGAACCAGGCTTTAGAACAGTTTTTGTTTGGTTTTGTTACTTTTTTTTAAACAGTTGCAGTTATGATTAAAAGAGCCAGAAATAATATCTAGGGAGACTAAATAACACTTTATTGAAACTTGAGGAAGTAGAAGGACTTTAGTCAGCTTCCTCATTTAAGGATCCAGTCTTCAGCTTTGCAGTTCCAGAAATTTTGGACCAAAGAACTGAGCAAGTTCACAGAATTCACTCTTGAAAAACAAGGCACAAATGGTAAATGAATAATAGAATCAAACTATTTTTTCAGTAACTACAAGTGTAGGAGTACAAGGCAATTAAAGGGATTGAAAATATTTTCCAGAATATCAGATGGGAAGTAGGTATATATTATTCTTCATATATTATTGGTACAACTACTTATAAAAACTGTCACTGCATACTAAAATTGATCATAATATACTCAACCAGTCAGCAAGTACACTTTTAGCTATTTACCCAACAATAATGTAGGGATATGATCAACAACAACATGTCAAGAATGCTCACAGTAGCATTAAACGTAAGAGTAAGAGTAAAACTGAAAGCAAGCCAAATTCCCATCAACACCAGAACTGATAAATCGCACTATATTCATACAATAGAATATCAAACAAAACAGAAGTCATATGAGCAAACAAGTTACTATATAAAACACCATGAATAAATACATAAACATATGGTGAACAAAAAACTGAGACATACGGGAGGACATTTTGTGTGATTCCGTTATGCAAGTTTAAGCGAAGGCGAAATTCACACATGGTATTAAGAGTGAGGACACAGATTCCTTTGAGAACATGAGGGGGCTTCTGGGAGGCTGATAATATTTAACTTCGTGATTGAGATTCTGAATATACATACATACAGTGAAACATACAGTGAAATGTTTTAACTTGTGAAAATTTATTGAGCTATATATTCATGATTTGTATATATCAATAAAATGCTTTAAAAATGTTAATAACTTGGGGAGTATGCTGATGTAAGAAGGAAAACAGATAAAACAAAATCGACCATAAGTTGAGAACTATTGATAAGGGTGGTGCATACGTGACAGTTTATCACAGCACATTCCCTTCTTTTGTATGTTTTAATATTCATAATTTTAATGAATATCTAAAAATTAAATACTAAGAAAAACGTAGTAATCTTTGTGAACTGTGTTAGGCATTTATCTAAGCTGTGTACAACATCAGGAGCACAACTCATTAAAAATGATAAATTAGGCTTTATAAAATTAAAAACTTCTGTCCTTTGATAGATTCTGTTTAGAGAATAAAAAGACAAGATACCACTAGGAGAATGTATTTGTTAACCATTTATTTAATATACAATGTTTATCCAGAATGCACAAATAATTCTCAAAATTGAATAATAAAAAGATTATAGACAAAACAATTTAAGAAATGGGAAAAATATTTGAACAGATTTTTCAATTAAGATGAGAGAGGGGGTGACAAATAAGTTCATGAAAAGATTACCAACACCATTACACATTAGGGAAATGCAAATTAAAGCCGCGAGATGCCACTACACATCTATAGAAGTATAAAATTAAAAATATTGAACCTACTAATGTCAGTGAGGACATGGGCCACTGGAACACTCCTACATTGCTGAGAATGTAAAATATTACTGCTGCTGGAAAACACTTTGGAAGTATGTTAAAGCATTATATATACCTACCTTTCAACTCGTCTTTTCAATTTTAGGCATTTAACAAAAGGGGGGAAAAGGGAAAGCATGTGAGTATGCAAAGACTTATACATAAACATTCACATGTCTTTATTTGTAACAGCCAAAAACTGGAAATAACATAAAAATCAAGTCAATAGGCAGATGAATAGAAACACAGTGGTAAATCGGTAAAATAGAATATTAGTCCACCACAAAGAAATTAATGAAGTACCTATACATGCAACATAGATGATCTCAAAATAATTATATGTGTTTTTTTTTAAAAATCATCTTTATAATTTCACTCATGTAAAATTATAGGAATGGACTAATGATGTTAATTAGCTTGGATGCTGAACCACACACCCAGCTGCAACCTAGAACGGAAGCTCTGGACACTGGCCCCGCTTTGGGGTCTGCTGGAACCTCAGCTTCCCCTTTCTCATGACCGGTTTCAGGGGCTTGGAAACTTCCAACATGAGGAATGTAACTCCATGCACATAAAGCCTTTTCCTACATCTCATTCTCCCATGGGGGCTGCTCAAAATTCTTATTTCAGAGGTACCCCCATGAACCTCACTCTCACGAGCAGTGGGGAATTTTGATTCTCCGGGAAGACTATCACTTTGTTATAATCATTTGCATTTTTGATGACACATTTCTGAAAATACATTACAAAAACACTTGAAGAAGATGAAATACTAAACTCTATGTGTGGCAAATTATATACAATCTTATTCTTTACAGCAAAGCAAAAGCATGTTTTGAAAAAAAACATTTGGAGATTTAGAAGACTCACAGATGTGAATCACCATATTCCACTTATTTTACACATATATTAAGTAATAGGTAAGAACGATCAGCTATATGATTATGTTTCCAGAACCTCTCCACCAGCCATAGCTGCTGTGTGGCTTTGGGCAATTTGCAGCCAAATTTCCACCTATTAAAATCTGAGACAAGAACTAGATGTTCTCTAAGTTATACTAAAACTTAAACATTTTCTCCTGACTATATTACTTTTCCTATTTAAATAATATAAAATTAGCACAACTTTGATATTTAATTTTATCCCACAAAATTAGCACTCCGCAGGATGATAAATTAATCTATGCCAACCATATTCACAGTGCCTAATATTGTAGAAATTTAGTGAATTGGATTTTCTAGGTTAGTTGTTACAGGATTAATACTGGGCTGGGCAATTTTGAGTTTTGTTCTACATTTGCAGTGCACAGGCTCAAAATTATCACTTCAGCCAAAAGAAAACAAATCCCAGGGATTAAATGAACTCTATAAAATTTAAGCTCTGTAATGATTCTCTTTTTTCTGCAGAAGAATTTCTCTTATGACAGCAGTACTAGAGGCATACAAACAATCTTGAATAAAATAAACCCTCTCCTATAATCACTACCTCATTTCCCTCCTCATTGGTCCTAGTATCACTTCTCTGTGTTTATATTATGTGGCCACTTAGCAGTATTTGGCAATCCTTTCTCTGCTGTAATTTATTTTTCTTCCACAAGTCCAGGATACCTCATTCCTAGCCCTCCTCTTTTACTGGCTACTCCTTCTCAGTATCCTGTGCTGGCTTCGCTCCTACAAGACCTCACCTGGTTTCTGGGTATGACCCAGAACCCATCCCTTTCTCCATATCTTTGTTAACAATCTCATTTACCTCATGGTTTTAAATACAACTAGAGGCCAGGTGCACAAAAAATTGTGAACTCCACGGGGTCCCTCAGCCTGGCCTGTGCCCTCTCATAGTCTAGGACCCCTCAGGGGCTGTCCACCTGCTGGCTTATGCCCGCTCACCAGGGGATGGGGCCTAAGCTGGCAGTCAGACATCCCTCTGGCAGCCAGGGAGCCCTCAGAGGATGTCCACTTGCCAGCAGGGAGCAGGCCTGAGCTGCAGTCGGACATCCTTAATGATGCTGAGTAGGCAGGTGAGGATCCCACCACCACTGCTGTACTGGCAGCTGTCAGCCTGATTTGTGGCTGAGCAGAGCTCCCCCTGAGAGTGTGCATTGACGATCAGAGGCAGCTCCTGCATTGAGTATCTGCCCCCTGGTGGTCAGTGTGTGTCATAGTCACCAGTCATTCCCAGTTGTTCTGCTATTAGGGTCAATTTGCATATTATCCTTTTATTATATAGGATAGAGGCCTGGTAAATGGGTGGGGGCCGGCTGGTTTGCCCTGAAGGGTGTCCTGGATCAGAGTGAGGGTCCCGTTAGGGTGCGTGGCCAGCATGGGTGAGTGGCTGATGGCTGTTTATAGGCTGGCCACAGCCTCTTCAGGGTGGGGGTCCTGCTGGGGTGCCTGGCCTGCTTGGGTGAGGGGCTGATGGCTATTTTCAGGCTGGCCAAGCCCCCAGTGAGGCTGTCTGTAAGCAGGTATCTGGGATTTATTTATCTTTTACTAGGAGCCCAGTGCACGAACTTCATGCACTGCAGGGGGGAAGTGGTTCCTCAGTTCAGCTTGCCCCCTCTCACATATTGGGAGACCTCAGGGGGTGTCCTACTGATGGCTTAGGCCTGCTCCCTGCTCCCCTTGGGGCGTAGGCCTAAGCCACAGTCTGGCCTCCCTTTGTGGGAGGTGACCAGGCTAATCAGGAGAAGCCACCAGCCCCATCACACTGCTGCTGCAGTCACTTCCAGGCACCACAGCCACCAAGGTGTTTTCATCAACACGGACTCCAGTCCCTTCACCATGAAAAAATGACAACTTTCTTTGGGCATTTTCAAGATGTGTCTTTCATAGGATATGACATTTCTTTCTTTCTTTCTTTTTTATCCTCATCTGAGGATACGTTTCCATTGATTTTTAGAGAATGTGGAAGAGAAGGGAAAAACAGAGAGAAACATCAAAGTGAGAGGAACACTTTGATTGGTTGCCTCCTGCATGAACCCTGACCTGGGCGCCAGCCAAGGAGGAGCCTGCAACCTAGGTACATGCCCTTGGTCAGAATTGAACCCAGATCCTGCAGTCAGCAGGCTGAGGCATTATGCACTGAGCCAAACTGGCTAGGGCAGGATATGACATTTCTTAGCCCTCCAGCAGCGCACCTTCACTTTTTTTCTCCAGGAGTGTGGTGGAAAAACCCTGGATCACCTTTAGGAATTCTTATTACCCAAGTTCCTAAGAATATTACCAGTGGCATACAGGGAGCTTAGCCAATGAGCGGTCAGAAAAGGTGTTTCCTCTGTAGTTCACGGACAAATGACTCTACCCCTGCCCCTCCAATCCCAGCTCCACCCCTGCCCAGGCCTGTAGCCTCTAGCCAAGGATGCAGGCCTGGGCAGGGGACCCCAGACCCCTGCAATCACTGGCTCTGCCCCTGGCTAGGCTTGAAGCCTCTGTCTGAGGCTGCAGGCCTGGGCAGAAGACCCCTAAGCCACGCTGATTGCCAGCTTCACAGAGCCCAGGCTTCTGTGATAACTGGCTCTGATCCTGCCCCTTGCTGTTGCCAGCTCCACCCCAGCCCTGTCTGCAGCCAGTGGCCAACGCTAATGCCTGGGCAGAGGACCCCCAGACACCTGCATAGCTGGCTCCACCCGTGTCCAGACCCCTGCAATCACAGGCTCCTGCCTGCCCCTCCAATCTGTGACTCTGTCCCTGCCCAGGCCCTTATATCACGTCCACTCCTACCCCACTGCAGCCTCTGTCCAAGGCTGCAGGCCTGGGCAGGGGACCTCCAGGCCCCTGCTTTGCCTGCTCCACTGGTTCCCAGACCCCTGCGATCACAGGCTCCTCCGCTGCCCCTTCGATCTCTGGCTCTGTGGAGCCCAGGCCCCTGTGATCTCTGGCCTTGCCTCTGCCCAGGCCTTATGCCCGGGTAGGGCAACCTCATACCCCTCTGATCACTGGCTCTGCCCCTGCCTCCTCCAATCACCAGCTCCACCCTTGCCCATGCCTGAGGCCTTTGGAGAAGGCCTCTGGCCTGGGCTGGGGACCCCAGCCCCCTCTGATCACTTGTTCTGCCCCTCGGGCCTCCTGTTTCCCCTGCCACCTGCCTGGCTAATAGGCCTGACTGCTTCAGTGGTTTCAGTGGTGGGGCTGAGCCAGACTGGGTGCCACCATCTTGTGGCTATGAGTGCCACCATCTTGTGGCCATGGGGGGGCTTCCATCTTTGTGATGAAGTGATGCCTAATTTGTATATTACTCTTTTATTAGATAGGATAATTGAAACTTTGTTGCCTTGAGCAGAGGCCACACCTGGCCTAGGCAGGCAGGAAGTTTAGCTTCCTCCATAGCTGGGGCAAGCAAGCCTCCTGTTTGCTCTAACTCTGTGGCTTCCAGCCACCATCTTGGCTGGGTTCATTTGCATATAGTCATTCTGATTGGTTGGTGGGTGTGGCTTGGCTGGTGGGCATGGATTAGGTGTAGCAGAGTGAGGACTAATTTGCATGTTTGTCTCTTATTATATAGGATGGTATATCTTTGAGCTCCAAACAAACACATTCATGCCTAAGGTCTTACACTTGAAACTGCAGCCTGATATACCTGGCTGTTTATTTGTTATATTTGTCTGGATTTCTAATAGAACTGTCTTTACCCTACTCCAGCCCCATGGATGGACTTAACCTCTCATCATTGTTACACTTCTCACCAAGCCATCATCTTTCACCGAGATAATTGCAAGAACCTTCTAATCTCTCTGCTTCCACTCTATTCCCTTCCAATCCATACTTAAAAGAGCAACCAGAAAGACTTTTTCAAAATATAAAGCAGATTGTATTATTCCTTTGATTAAAACCAAACAAGACCTTCCCTTTACACTTAGAATAGAGTACATGAACCTACAGTAGACCACGATATCTATCCCCTGCCAACTTCTGCCCATATCTACTGTTGCTCTACCCCTTGCTCAGTGCACTAACTTGTTGACATTCTTTCTGCTCTTCAACTATATCCATAGCATTCAAATCTTAGGGCCTTACCCTGGGATATTTAAATGCCCGACTCCTCAGAATTATGTAATCAGTTTAAATATTATCTCCTCCAGGAGGCCTTATCTGTCCACTTATTTTAGCATATCCTCCTGTCTTATACCCAACATATCATATTCATTATTTTGTACTTATCTGTTTGCTTATTGTCTGCCTGCCCCACTAAATAAAAATTTTAGGCAGAACCTTGTCTGTCCTCCTCCATTTTTTACTCCTAATGCTTAAAACAGTGTTTCCCTCATAGGAGACTTTTCACACATGTGGAAGGAAGTGTAAATATCTGTAGATGCGGCTATTCCTAATAGGCATGGACCAGCATCAGATAGTTGAGCAGAACTTAGATACTCTTTCCAGGAGATTAATGAAATGGCAGCTTGGATTAGGTTAAGAGGAGATATATGTAATTTGATACTTAACAGAACTTAATAATTTTTAGTACCTGTGAACACCTTAGGATTTATGAAATCTGTATATTTAGAACATGCGTATATTTTTAGACCAGTATGTCTTTCCCACACCAAAGCAACTCTAGCAGGCAAGCAGCCACTAAAAACAATAGGCATGAGGGAAAAGCAGTCTGGAGGACAATAACTGCTGGCCTGTTAAAGTCGGCACATGCTATGACTTCTTAGCCAGGTAAGTCTGTGGCTCTGATTCAATTTGAACAGGAAGAACTGAGTAAGACAAGCCAGTCCTCCCATTTCTACACAGATTGCTCTAAGCTCAGTTTCATAGAGCTTCAGGCACAGGCCTGACAGTTCTGTAATTTCAGAGGTCATTTATGTGGATACAACACAAAATCCTGGGATTCGCACTAAGGCTATATTTCCTAGGCCAATAGTTAGTTCTTCTATTGTTTTTGAAATATCTAGAATTGATGCTAATCATTTATGGCACACATATACTTAAGTATTATTGGTATTATAGGACACTATTTCCTTAGGAAAAGTCTAAAAAGTTACCACAGTTAGTCTTAGGTTTTAGAGACTGTATGTGATGATCTCTGAGTGTCAATAAGCACAGCCAGATCCCTTTCCTGCTGTGTAACTCCTAGCCACACTTTCCAAAGGAAGATACTGGGAGAGAAAGGTTAGTCTTTAGCGAGCTGCATCTTCCAGGTACTTGCTTAAATGGCAGTCATCAGACAGAAGCTGCATCCCCAAAGGTTCCCGGACATTTGCCTACTTGCATTCTCATCCCTGTGGATGGCTCACTGTTAGACCACCATGTCCTTAACAGTAACAGGGCATGGACATCCATCTTTTGTTTTCACTGAGAAATTCTCTTCCTCTCCTTATTCGTCCCCTCACCAGCAAAATGAACCTGCTAATGACACAGTTCTTTAACGAGTCTACCCTCATTTATCATTACATGTGATCTCATTTGGTTTCTTTAATTATTCTCCACTCTGCTAATTGTGATTTATCCAGAGTACCACGATTTATCATATTTCTCTACCTCTTAAAAGACTCATTTACAGTTCTTGCTCTTTCATGGATTCTTATTAGCATTTTTAATTGCAGCTGCTTTAGAGGAACTTTCATGCTTCCCTCTTCTTCTCAAAGCGTAGAAGTATTTATTGTTAATTTCCCTAATCATTTTTACTAATTTATGCTATTCTCTGTTGCCTTTGTACATGTATTTCCTTATTCTAGGCCTTTCTACCAAAAAAAAAAAAAAAAAATTAAGTCTGCCATTGATTTTCTGTTAAGACAGTAATGGCATGAATGTCACCTTGTAGGAAAGTTAAAGCAGATAGATGTTTATTTAATAACTAATAAAATACACTGAACTCAATTCAATGAGTTGGATTTTTAAAAAGGCCTCAAATAAATAAGTAAATAACAACTAAGTTCTGCAAAAGAAACGTATCTTATAGAACTCAGCATGCAATGTTTCTCATTTATCATTTCTTGACTTTTACCCACATCTATATTCCAGAAACATATAGTTTTCACTAATGATATTTAGAATGCTATTTTAAGTGGTGATAAAAACTATAGATGAGTTCCTATGTTAAATATATACCATCACATAGATATAATATGATACATAGTATAATACTGGAATATTCAATATGCCTTAAGAAGCCAGCAAAATTTCTTCTAACTAAGAAAATCATAGAAGACTTTGGAGAAGAGAAGACACTTGAGTTGGACCTTTAATAAGATTTGGAACATTTGACATTGAGAGGAATATGATTACCTGCATAATTAAGAAAATTAATCTTATAAGAAAAACACCAGTTTAAGATTATTATAATGGACTAACCTAAGGTACTAGGAGGGGAAATGGAAGCAAGCTTGATTTAATGATAAATTTAAGAGACAGAATAAAAATATTGGTAACTAATTAAACAAGAATAAGGTGTGAGCCAAAGCAAGTCCAAGATTTTGCAATCAAATAACTAACAACAAAAATAATAGTATCAAACACTTACAAACAAGCTACTAAAATTTAAGTGTCCCAAATGTATTGATTTATTTAATTCTAAGACCATTCCTATGTAGCTAAGAAACTAGTGTGCCATTAATAGAAATTATAAAATGTCATGGGGAAATAGATTTGGAGTGAAGTATAAGGAGCTCTGTTTTAATTCTGTGGTTTTAGATACAGTTTTACTCAAAATAGGGTAAACTGTGCTACAGCAAGTTACCCACCATATCTAAGAAATCAAGCACAATGGAGGTTTTATTTTTCATGTGAATTAAATGTCCCACACAGATGTCTGGGGACCCTGTCTATATAATCCCAGGTTGATGAAGGTTCTGCCCTCTTTTAGCTAATATTTGAAACACAAGGCCTCTTAAGTTTCCACAGAAGGAAGAAATAGGAATGGAGTAGGCACATACATTTTACTGCTTCAGCCCAGACAGAACTGACATCATTTCCACTCACAGCTCTTTGAACAGAACTAACCACATGGTTTTAACATAATTGCAAGGGTTAGGATATGTAGGGAAACATGTGTACTACTTGGTCAGCATCAAATTCACTACTTGGTGAGCCACAGACACCATCTGTTCCTTTAAAAGACATGGTAGTGTAATAAAAATGTGGTCCAGAATGAAGTATGAGATCCAAACTAATTTTTCCAACTATGTCTTTCACTGTTTGATTCCATTTGCTGAAAATTTCTTCTCATCCTTGTCTCTATAGTTAATCCCTATTCATTCTTCGAAATATAATTCAATATATTAAAAATGGTGCTGTGGTAATTGGTTATATATAACAAAGGAAAAACACTCATCTCAAATAAAAATGGATTCTTGGTAAAAATAAGAGTAAACATCAATTCAAAAAGATATGAAACACTAAAAGAAAACAAGTTTATATTTTGAGTACAGGTATAGAAGAAAAACACAAAAAAAGGTTAATTGACCTAACTACATTTATTTCCAGATATAAAATATATTAAAAGGAAAAACACTTCAGAAAAAGTAAATATTAAAAATATTTAATAACCCTAAAATAAAAATTACAAAGAACAAGCCAACTCTTTAAATAAATATAAATAACCACAATAAATGTTTTAAAAATATTTAAAAAGGCTTACTATTAAATAAATTTTAAAATGCACATGGTAATGAAGTTTCTTTTTACACCTCTAAAATTGGTACTCAGAATTCTAGAGAATGTTTCTGAAAAGCATTTATTAAGTTCATTAATTCATTCCACAAATATTTACACACCTACTGTGCATCTAACACTGTTGTACATACATAAAATAAAATAATAATACATAAAAGAGTATGTCTTCATGAAACTACACTCTAGTTGATGTCTCAGTTTGGGTTCCCTCGGTAGCAGATCCTGAATAAAGTACTTGAGTGAAGATAATTTATTTAGAAGGAGATGATTTATTTAAAAGTAGATAGAAGGTATGATAGCAGGCAATTAAATTAGAGATAAGAAGGCTGCCAATCAAAGATGAGTTGTTATGTCAATTATCATGATGAGAAACTCTCACTTATACAGAAATTATGGGAGAGAATACAAGAGACAACCTTGATAATTATCCACAAGAGAACTGAGAGAGCTGCCATGTTTATAGACTAACATAAGTTGGTTGAGAGCTGCTTTTATGTTAATTTCTTTGCACACTCAATCTGCCACATGTAGAACAGCCTTCTACATATCCAAAGGGAAGCCATAAATCCCAGAGATGCAGATACTGGCACTTGGATATGAACAGAAATAAAGGGTCTATTACGTGTACCTAGGACATTGAGAGATATACTGTATTAAGAAAGACAATAGCCCTAACCAGTTTGGCTCAGTGGATAGAGCATCGGCCTGCAGACTAAAGGGTCCCAGGTTCGATTCCGGTCAAGAGCATGTACCTTGGTTGTGGGCACATCCCCAGTAGGAGGTGTGCAGGAGGCAGCTGATCAATGTTTCTCTCTCATCAATGTTTCTAACTCTCTATCTCTCTCCCTTCCTCTCTATAAAAAAATCAATAACATATATTTTTTTAAAAAAAAGAAAGAAAGACAATAAAGAATAAGCACTAACCTAGCTGGTGTGGCTCAGTTGTTGAGCATCAACCTATGAACCAGGAGGTTCACTGTTCAATTCCCAATCAGGGAACATGCACATGTTGCAGGCTTGATCCCCAGTCCCCAGTGTGGGACATGGAGGAGGCAACTGATCAATGACTGTCGTCATTGATGTTTCTATCTCTCTCTCCCTTCCCTTACTCTCTGAAATCAATAAAGATATTTTTAAAAGAATAAAAAAGAATTGTATATCATTATATAAAAACTAGAGGCCCGGTGCACAAAATTTGTGCACTTGGTGGGGGGCAGGGGGGTGAGGTTTCCCCCAGCCTGGCCTGTGCCTTCTCACAACGTGGGAGCCCTGTGATTGATCGCTCCAAAGGGATAGGCCCCACCCATCCATTTGGGTCTCCTCAATGGATTGCCCTAAAGAGGTAGGCTGTAGCCGGGGTTCCCACGGCTCTGCACAGTGCTTAGCCAAAGAACCCTCAGGCCTCCCCATGCGGAGCTGCAGGCCCCACTTCCATGCCACACATGCAGCGACAAGCCCTCGCCCACCCACGTGTGCATGCACATGCCCACTGCGCACATAGCCTCCTGGTAATTGCTCATTGTGGCATGAGGGCATCACAGCATGAGGGCATGATGACCACATAGGCTTTTATTAATGGGATAAGTGAAGATATATTAAATGTTACAAATACTATTGGTATAAGGAAAAGAAACAGAGTGAGGTAAGAAGAATTGGTATTTCCAGGCCGAGGAAAAGCCTATTTCCACTATTAAGTAGAGTGAACAGGATAGATCCCATTGGGAGGATGGGACAAAACTTGGAGAAGAGAAATAAGCCAAACAGATACCTTTGTAGAATTGTTATAGGCAGGAAGGACATTTAACCAAGGAACCACTGGGTTTTGCCTGGGAAGTTTGAGGAACAGCAATGAAGCTAATGTAATTACAATATTGGCAACAGGGGGGAGGATAGATAGTGCATTGGTTAGGGAAGGACAGTGTGTGAATGTGTAGGACTTAAGAGGACTTGTAAAGCCTTTTACTATAATGGAAATGGGGATCCACAGCAGGGTTTTGAATAGAGGGAGACATAAAATGTTTTCTCTTTCAAAATGATTGCTCAGAACTTTCTTCTCTGATCATGAGAAAGTAAATAGTGTCAAACTTGCCCTCCTGGAATAAACAAATAAAATACTAGACCAAATAGATGAGGTAACTGTTTTCGTACATTAAAGAACAGGCAGCACAAGACCATGAACCTTGAAAAAAAAGGAAATTTATAAGTGCACATAAAAACACTTAGGAATGAATTTAATGAATCTCAAATACAACCTCTACACTAAAAACTACAAAGCACTGTTAAGAGAAATTAAAGATCTAAATAAGGGAAAATATATACCATGCTCATGGATTGTGAGGCTCAATATTGTTGAGTTGTCACTTTTCTCAAATTAATCTATACAATCCAATATAGTCCTAATCAGAAGCCAGATAAAAATTTGGGGAGCAATTCAGAAGCAAATTTAAAGTTTATATATAAATGCAAAGCCATAGCATAAACAAAAAGACTTTAAAAATTGTTCCCAACTTTATTGAGGTAAAATTGACATATAACATTGTGTAAGCTTAAGATATATAGCATAGTGATTTGACGTATCTATATATTGTAAAAATGATAACAGTAACATTAGTTAGCACATTCAACATGGTTATAATTTGTGTGTGCTGAGAACTTTTAAAATCTACTTTTAGTGACTTTTAAGTATATAATACAGTATTGCTAACTATAATTATTATACTGTACATTATATTCCTAGAACTTACTGATGGTGTAAATGGAAAAATTTTATATACTCTAAAAAAAGAGTACTATTGAAATTGACCATTTCTCCGGGATGCCTAAGCCACACCCACCAGCCAAGCCACACCCACCAGCCAATCAGAGTGTCTGTATGCAAATTAACCCAGCCAAGATAGAGGTAAACCACCATGGAACTAGATCAAACAGGAGGCTTCCATTGCACCAGGAGTAAACTGTCTGCCTAGGCGGGCTGGGCCTCTCTTGCTCAAAGCAACATACTTGCAATTATAGAAGCCACAGAGCTGAACCAAACAGGAGGCTTCCATTGCACCAGCGATGGAGGAAACTGCCTGCCTAGGCCGGCTGGGCCTCTACAAAGGCAACATTGTTTCAATTATAGCAGCCACGGAGCTGAAGCAAACAGGCGGCTTTGTTACCTGCCTAGGCCTGGGCTTAAAGGAGCAGTGTTACAATTATAGAAGATAAATAAACCCCAGAAACTTGATTCTAGCCAACCTTGCTGGGACCTTGGGTCAATGGGAGCTGTGGGCAACCTGAAAGCCTGAAAACGGCCCTCAGCCCTGCACCCAGGCTGGCCAGATACCCTAGTAGGGACCCAAAACCTGAAGAGACTGTGGGCAGCCTGAAAATGGCCCTCAGCCAATCACCCAGGTTTGCCACACCCCAATGGGGTGAAGATCCACACTGGGGGGGGGGGGCTTGGCCAGCCTGCAAACAGCCATCAGCCCCTCACCCAGGCTGGCCAGGTACGCCAGCAGGTGGACATCTCCTGAGGGGTCCCAGACTGTGAGAGGGCACAGGCCGGGCTGAGGGACCTCCCGAGTGCACAAATTTTTGTGCACTGGGCCCCTAGTATGTCTATAATAATAAAAGCATAATATGCTAATTAAACTGAACAACCTTTCAGATGAAGCCAGGGTTGCAAGGATCGAGTTCCTTGCACAAATTTTATGCATCAAGCCTCTATATTTGGAGACTTTAACTTCCTGATTTTAAGAATTTTTAAAATGGTATTGCAATCACAACAGAGAAGTATTGGTGTAAGGATAGGAAAAAAAATTAAACCCAAATAGTTCACAAATAGAATCTCTAGAAACTTGATTTTTATCATAGATGCAACACAAATCAGTGGGGAAAGGGAATTCAACAGTTGATACTGGAACCACAGGATAAACATAAAATAATATTAAAAAGCTACCTCACACAATATACAAAAGTTAATTTGAAATAGATCACAGATTGACCCATAAAACCTAAAAATATAAACTTTTGGTGGAATCCACAAGAATATATTTATTACATTGGAGTAAACAAAAATTTCTTGAAGAGGTTATTTAAAGCTATGACCATTTAAAAAAAAGATAAATTTGGTTTCATCAAAAGTAAATACTCAAATATCTGTTTAAATATGCAGTATCAAAAATAAATAAATAAATAAATAAATAAATAAATAAATAAATAAATAAATATGCAGTATCACTACTTTGGAAAACTAATCACCTACTCTATGACCTAATAATTTCACTTTTAAGTATTCATTCACTCAAGATAAATGAAGACATCTGTACATAAAAAGAGTTGTACAAGAATATCTGTAGCTGCTTTATCCATATCAGTCACAAACTAGAAACTACAGAAATGTCCAACAAGTAAATGGACAATGTAGGTGGTATATTATAATATTATACATTATAATACTACTGAGAAGTTTACAAATTAACATCTAATTTAGTCAACAACATGGGGCAATCTCTAAAATGTTATTTTAAACACACAAAAAAATGAACTATATTGTGATTGAACAATAAATGTGACAAGAAGAAATAAACTATCATTATAATTGAATAACATATAAACTAAGAAGAAATGTCTGTGTCCCACATTTCCTTTCACTGCACATCTACACAAGAAAGGCCGAAGATGGCTCTGGAGTACTTTACAATGTCCTTTCAGATCAGATCGTTCATATTACTACGTTTCTCATTCTGCAGTTATGATGTCATAGAAAGCACCGAGATGCCTAAAAGAAACTTAGCGTTATATGTAGTTTGGTTACTTTGTCTCAGTATGACAATATTTCTGGGCTTCTTCCGTGTCTAAAACCAACTTTGTCTTCTGAATATCGTTTAGGAGATGACCCAAGGGACATCTTTGTTGATCTGCAGTTCTGGATGCAAACACAGAGGGCAGCAGAGAGAAAAGTAGGAAGGGGCACGATGAGGAGTCCTGAGAAGACTTAAGTGTTGCGTTTGGAACTTTGGCATTTCCTTGCTGAGGTTTGTATGCTCCCATTAACTCATCTACCACAATTCCTGTTTGGGTTGGTGTTTTCACGTTTTGTTTGCTTGGGGGTGGGTAGTGTGAATGTGTGTAGTGTAAAGGAAAATTTCTGATCATGAGCCTGTGATTCTTTCCAAGTTCTTATCACAAAATGAATTCCAGAGGGACAATGTGGCATTTTTATAAAAAGAAATGGCTGTTTCCCTGACCGGTTTGGCTCAGTGGATGGAGCGTTGGCCTGCGAACTGAAGGGTCCCAGGTTCAATTCCGGTCAAGGGTATGTACCTTAGTTGCGGCCACATCCCCAGTGGGGAGTATGCAGGAGAAAGCTGATCGATGTTTCTCTCTCACCGATGTTTCTAACTCTCTATCCCTCTCCCTTCCTCTCTGTAAAAAATCAATAAAATATATTTTTAAAAAAAGAAAAAGAAATGGCTGTTGAAGTTGTAAATAAAAGTCTCTAGTAAAGTCATATTTATATACTAGTGCTCAGACCTTTGATACCCATATATTCCTGCTAAAACAAGCAAATTTGTTACAAATTAAAAGTTCCTTTATATCCACTGTCTTCCACTTGAACCAAAGACTTGAATTAGGTGGAGCCATAGTTGATATAAATAATCCTAAACTCCTAGGACAAATGCTAATAAAAGGAATCTTTGGACTCTTCCTGGTCCTGAATATATTCTTCTTTAGAATCAAGAATTCTCCTTCTATTCTTCCTAGTTTAAATAACTATGAATAGGGGGTGGAAGGTACTATTTCAGGTATATTCTGTCGCTCTGCCTTCTGAGGTCAAAAGCCTCCAACTGAGGACCTCAGTTATATATATACTAGGAGCCCGGTGCACAATATATTGTGCACTCCGAGGGAGGAGGGGTCCCTCAGCCTGGCCTGTACCCTCTCACAGTCTGGGACCCTTGGGGGATGTCCAGCTGCTGGCGTGCATGGCCAGCCTGGGTGAGGGGCTGATGGCAGTTTGCAGGCTGGCCAAGCCCGCCCCACCCACCCTGCCACCCCACAGCCTGCCAACCACCCCACCCACCCCACAGCCTGCCAACCACCCCACCCACCCCTCGGCCCGCCACTTGCCCTGCCCGCCCCCACCGCCTGCGCCACAGCCGCCTCTGTGGCTGCCGGCCTCCATCTTGGCTGAGTTATTTTGCATACAGCCACTCTGATTGGCTGGTGGGCGTGGCTTAGGTGTCCCAGAGAAACAGTTAATTTCAATATTACTCTTTTATTAGAGTGTGTGTGTATCTCCATTTCAGAGAGATAGGGGGATAGGGGGAGGGAAAGATAGAAACATCATAATGAGAAAGAATCTTTGATCAGCTGCCTCCTACATGCCCCCTACTAGGGATTGAGCCCATAACCTGGGCTTGTGGCCTGACTGAGAATGAAACCATGATCTCCACACCAGCCCAGCAAGATGGCAATTACTTTTAATTACAGAAAGTTTGATCTGTCCACCATTCCCATTATCTCCCAGTTAAAAACCTTTATTATGGTGAGCCTCCAGAGGAAGAGCACACAAGCCTAAAAATGTAGGCAACTAGGACTTGGCTCTCCAAATTGTAAATTCTCAAAGGAAAAAAAAGGAAAACTCACATGGGAAGAAATCAGAACGCAATGCTGCAGCTGCCTATAAAATCTGGGAAAGTATGTTAAGTGGGTGTCCTAACAAGAAGTTAGATAGAAACACAAACTGTGCACACAACAGGATGTGCTTTTGATTTCCATGTAGTTTTAGCTATGGCTATTTTTAGGCCCACGGATACATACACAGGTGTGGCATCGAGGAGCAGCTGAACCAGAAAGAGCCAGGCTCACTGGAGTTTATCAGTAAGGATCAGAGCTCCATAAACAGGTTGTGGAAATTCCAAGGGTTTATGACTGTCATTGCTGAAGCTTTCAGAGGCAAGCTGTTCATCTTCCGATGCTTCTCTTTTCGTTGTCCTGTGTTCCTTATATTTTGAGAGTGCAAGGCCATCGTCACTGGTGAACAACATTCAAGGTGATTTATTGTTTTGCTGCTGATAGTTAGACTTTGGCTGCTGTGAATTGTTGTCAAAAGCACAGATTTCTATACATCCTAGTGTATTCTGTTGCTCAATATGATCTGAACCAGAAAGACAGGGGAACGTGGTAACAATGTGCAATGGGCTGTAAAAGACAACTTTAACTCTATGATAAGAGGATGCAAAATTTCAAGATCACCCTCTTTTCTTGAAACAGAACTTAATCTGAAAACTTTATTTCTCTTATAATAAAAAATTCTAAGGACTTTTAATAATCAGAAATGCTATGTATAATCTCTTAGCAGACTCAAAGCCTCCATCCCCAGCAAAAATTAAATTTTCTCCTCTCTCTCTCCTCCTGCCTGTCCCTCCCTTGATAAAAGTGTGATACAAGTGTTCATCATCTCCATTTTTCTCTCTGCCTCTGCCTATCTCACCCTCTAACATACACCCATACACAATTCTGACCAAGAATCTTGTAGTATTTTCTCTTGAATATTGGTACTAGAATAGTAGGAGCTCCAACAACATTGTTCTTTAAGAAGTACATCTGAGCTCTAACCGGTTTGGCTCAGTGGGTAGAGCACCAGCCTTTGGACTGAAAGATCCCGGGTTCGATTCCGGTCAAGGGCATGTACCTTGGTTGCAGCCACATCCCCAGTAGGAGGTGTGCAGGAGGCAGCTGATTGATGTTTCTCTCTCATCGATGTTTCTAACTCTATCTCTCTCCCTTCCTCTCTGTAAAAAAATCAATAAAATAATAAAAAAAGAAGTACATCTGGGAATACATACTTTTATATTTTAAATTGTAACATCTATATATTGTGTATATAGATATAAAAATGCATCTGAATATTCTCTTTTCATTGCAAAAAATACAGATTTTTCCCAGTATTTGCATGTGCAACATCAAACACCCAATGGCATTGTTCTGGTTTTCCTCAAAAGGGGGCGGTAAATGCAATGCTATCATCCCTCCTGTTAACTGCTCAATATTGTGCTAGGCTAAGACATATTACACAAGGGTGGGGATGGGTAATGGTGCCTGATCTTGGCCAGTGTGGATCCCATTACAGGGGATTAGGTTGACACTAATGGGGTTGATTCTGCAGCCTGTTCATCCTCTGTCTGCCAATAGTCAGAGTGAGCAGCCAGAGAACAGAATAGCTGAGTGTTCCTGCCAAGACAACTGCAATAACTGAGGTTTGCTGCAATCAGTGCCCCTTCAGAATGAAGGCAGAAGGTAACTCGAAGAAGAGAATGGCAACAGCAGGGTTTTCAGATTCACCTGGTGCCTAGGAGCAGAGAAAGTCAGGTGTCTTGTTCTGTTGTAAATGCCTCTTGTTTTGGGAAAGGTTAATTCTCACCCAAGTATACCCCTCAGGCTATAAAGGTTGACTTATGGGGAAAGCCCAGGATTATCACGTGTTTAATAATATTTTCGGCTAAGCTCATGAAGACTTCCCCTTGTATTCGGTGTGCCATAGATAAAATTGCATTGAGGTTTGTTTATTGTTTTGTTTTGTTTTCCCTGGCACACAATCTAGCAAAGATACAGAATTTGTGCCCCAAATGGAAAGACTTTGTATGCTTCCCCATGAGCCTCCTTTGGTTCCATTTGCTGCAGCCAGAGCTGGTACCCACTACAGATACCAAGGGCCAATTCTCAGAAGTAGGAAGGAAGGAAAATAATGTGCAAAAGCAACTTCTAAATGGTTAGTCTCTCAAACTCTCAGGATGTCACAGAACTATTTGACAGCCCATACTCTTTGATTATTTTCTAAGAAAATAAAAATTGTGACTTGTCTCAAAGTCAGAAAACCAAGATGATAGTGTCTTGATTGGATAACTGGCATTTTAGGTTCAGGTCCTTAGATGTCACTGTATTGTCCCACCTGCACAGCCTTGATGAAATAATTAAAACTGCCACACTGTCATATTATGATTTATTCAAATAAAAAACAAAATGTTAATAGTATTAAAAAGTAACATTTTAATATTTTTAAAATGTCTATTATGTGTCAGTTACTTTATGAAGTACTTAAATGTCATTATTTTTTTATCTAAATATTTACATATCATTTGAGTATATCACTGGAAATTTCTATACAAATCTCTGAGCACCCACTCAAATTTTGTTATCAGTAATCATGACCATGACAAAACACCTTTTTCCATATGATATACAGTATATTATTCAAAAAATTTTCATGAGAAAGTGAGGCAAAATCTCTAATTTTCAGAGACAACCATATCATATAGAAATTCATGCCGTATATATATATCTAATCTAATAAAATAGTAATATGCAAATTAACCCTCACTCCATTACACCTAAGTCACGCCCACCAGCAAAACCATGCCCGCCAGCAAATCAGAGCGATGATATGCAAATTAACCCAAACAAGATTATGGCCAGCAGCCACAGAGCTGGAGCAAACAGGAGGCCAGCGATGGAGGAAACTGCCTGCCTAGGCAGGCTATGGCCTCCACTCAAGGCAACAAAGTTTCAATTATAGAAGATAAATAAACCCCAGAAACCTGCTTCCAGTCAGTCTTGCTGGGACCTTGGGTCAATGGGAGCTGTGGCCAGCCTGCAAACAGCCCTCTGTCCCTCACCTAGGCTGGCCAGGCACCCCAGTAGAAACCTGAACACTGAAGGGACTGTGGGCAGCCTGAAAACAGCCATTAGCCCCTCACCCAGACTGGCCACACCCCCATGGGGTGAGGGTCTCCCCACTGGGGGGCTTGGCCAGTCTACAAACAGCCATTATCCCCTCACCCAAGCTGGCCAGGCAGGCCAGCAGGTGGACATCCCCTGAGGGGTCCCAGACTGTGAGAGGGCACAGGCCAGGCTGAGGGACACCCCCTCTCTGAGTGCACAAATTTTTGTGCACTGGGCCTCTAATATATATATATATATATATATATATATATATATATATATATCCCTGATGCATGAATTCATGCACATTGAAAGGAAATTAATTAGAAGAAATATTTTCATATCGCTCTTTGCCCTTTCTCTATAATACAAGTGTCAACTAAATTACAATCAACAATGACAGATTGAAACACACACATGCAATTGGCACCAGTGAGAGATTTATATGTATTGCACATGTCCGAGTCAACTTAGCCTTTTATATATATAAAATAAACTTGCTTACTTAGACCTGCTTTCTGATGTAGCTAAACTTTTTACAGCCCAGTGAAGTATCCCAACTTCTCATTCAGGTAATTGTCAGCACCACAGCAGTAAACATCAACACAAAGCAGATTATTATTGTACATCATGCAGGGAGAAAAAATGGTAAAATATTTAACTGCAGCCATGTTTGACTATATTCTGCACAGTGAGAAAACCTGAAGTCATTTTCAAGGTCCCCCATTTCTTACTTCTTTTCAGTCGAGTCAAGTTTCTAAGCTTCCTAAAGCTCCATTTTCTGCCTAATGAAAAGAAATAGGATTCCACTGAGTGGAATCCTATCTACCTACTCCAGGACTTCTGTGAGGATCAAATGAGATGAAGCATGGGGAAATGCTTCACAAACATTTAGTAACTGTAAAATGTTTCTACCTGGCTATAAAGCAAGACTTGTTCCTGGGCTGAAGAAACTCCATGGAGGCTAGTCACTAGGGAGAAGAAACCGGAAGTTGCTACATGTCCCACTTGTGAGAAGCCAAGTGTTTCTTTGTGGCACCATGTCTGTGGTAAATTTATTGTTAAAAGGCCTGTTACTAGGGAGAGGAAGCCAGGCATTACTACATGACATTATTACCAGGTGCCCACAGCCACCATTTCTGGGCTGGGCTGGGCTGTAGGCTGTATTTTGCACCATGGCATCTCAGCAATGTTGGCTATGATTTGTTGGGCTGTTGCTCTGGGCTGGTGGCGGGGCCTCTGTCCCACTTGGGAGAACCGAGTGTTACTCAGTTCCACAGTGCTGTTTCTCTGTAAATGGCCAGGACACATCATGACAGCTCCTGGGTTAAGCATCTGCCCCTTGGTGCTCAATGCACATCATAGCAACTGTTTAGATGGTCGGACATTCAGCATATTAGCAGATATATATATATATAATCTTAGGGGCGCAGTGCATGAAATTCATGCACTGGGGGGGGCGGTCCTCAGCCCAGCCTGCCCCCTCTCACATATTGGGAGCCCTCAGGGAGTGTCCTACTGATGGCTTAGGCCTGCTCCCTGATCCCCTTAGGAAGCAGGCCTAAGCTACAGTCTGGCTGCCCTTTGTGGGAGGCAACCAGGCTAATCAGGGGAAGCCACCAGCCCATCACCCTGCTGCTGCAGCCACTGCCAGTCACCAAGGTGTTTTCATCAACATGGACTCCAGTCCCTTCACCGTAAAGAAATGACAACTTTCTTTAGACATTTTCAAGATGTGACTTTCATAGGATATGACCTTTCTTTGTTTCTTTTCTATCCTCACCTGAGAATATGTTTCCATTGAGTTTTAGAGAATGTGGAAGAGAAGGAAAAAACAGAGAGAAACATCAAAGTGAGAGGAATACATTGATTGGTTGCTTCCTACATATGCCCTGGCCTGGGTCCTGGCCAGGGAGGAGCCTGCAACCTAGGTACATGCCCTTGGTCAGAATTAAACCCAGACCCTGCAGTCAGCAGGCTGAGGCATTATGCACTGAGCCAAACTGACTAGGGCAGGATATGACATTTCTTAGCCCTCTAGCAGTGAACCTTCATTTTTTTTCTCCAGAAGTGTGGTGGAAAACCCTAGATCACCTTTAGGGATTCTTATTACCCAAGTTACTAAGAATATTACCAGTGGCATACAGGGAACTTAGCCAATGAGCAGTCAGAAAAGGTGTTTCCTCTGTAGTTCACTCTTATCACCAGCTCCATCCCAGTCCGCCAATCCCAGCTCCACCCCTGCCCAGGCCTGTAATCTCTGGCCTGGGCAGAAGACCCCCCAAGTCCTTCCAATCGCCAGCTTCACAGAGCCCAGGCTTCTGTGATCACCAGCTCTGATTCTGCCCCCTTGCCATCACTGGCTCTACCCTTGCCCCACTGGCAACCTCTAGCCAAGGCTGCAGGCCTGGGAAGGTGGCCCTAGACCCCTGCTTTTCTGGCTCCACCAGTGCCCAGGACCCTGTGATCTATGGCCTTATCCCTGCCCAGGTCTGAGGCCTCTGGCCCAGGCCTTATGCCTGGGTAAAGCACCCTCATACTCCTCTATCACCAGCTCTGACCCTGCCCCCTCCAATCACCGGCTCCACCATTGCCCATGCCTGAGGCCTCTGGTGAAGGCCTCTGGCCTGGGCAAGGGACTCCCAAGCCTCCTTTGATCACCTATTCTGCCGCTTAGGCCCCCCACCACCTGCCTGGATAACAGATCTGACCACTTCAGTGGCAGGGTTGAGCTGGATTGGGCACTGCCATCTTGTGGCTATGGGGGAGGCCATCTTGTGGTATGGTGATGGCCATTTGTGGCTATGGGAGTGGCCATCTTTGTCACAGAGTGATGCCTTATTTGCATATTATGCTTTTATTAGATAAGACACACACACACAAATATATATACACACACACTAATAAAAGAGAAACATGAAATTAACCATCACTCATTCACTCTGCCACTCTGCTACACCCACCAGGCAATCAGGAGGGAGTATGCAAATTAACCCAACTAAGATGACGGCAGCCACGGAGCTAGAGCAAGCAGGAGCCTTGGGTTGCCCCCACCAAAGTAGAAAGCCAAGCTTCCTGCCTACTCTAGCCTGCCCTCGCCTCTGCTTAAAGCTACAAAGTTTCAATTATAGAAGATAAATAAAGCCCAGATACCTGAGTCCAGTCGGCTGTTGTCTCAGTTGAAGGAAGGGCTGGGAGCCTGGGTTGTCTGGTGGTGTGGCCAGCCTGAAGATAGCCATCAGCCCCTCATGCAGGCTGGCCAGGCACCCCAGCAGGACCCTCACCCTGATCCAGGACATCCTTCAGGGCAAACCATTCGTCCCCCACCTGTGCACCAGGTCTCTATCCTATATAATAAAAGGGTAATAGATGAATTGACCCTCACAGCAGAACAACTGGGAATGACTGGTCACTATTACACACACTAAATACCAGAGAGCAGATGCTCAATACAGGAGCTGCCCCCTAGTGATCAGTGAGCTCCCACAGGGGGTGCTCTTCTCAGCCACAAGTCAGGCAGATGGCTGCCAGCACAGTGGTGGTGGCAGGAGCCTCTCCTGTCTCCTCAGCAGCACTAAGGATGTCCAACTGCAGCTTAAGCTTGCTCCCTGCTGGCAAGTGGACATCCCCCGAGGGCTCCTGGGCTGCCAGAGGGATGTCTGACTGCCAGCTTAGGCCCAACCTTCCCAGGGAGTAGGCCTAAGCCAGCAGGTGGACATCCCCTGTGGGGTCCCAGACTGCGAGAGGGCACAGGTCCAACTGTGGGACCCCCCAAGTGCACAAATTTTTGTGCACCAGGCCTCTAGTGTGTATATATATATATATATATATATATATATATATATGCTATAATAAAAGAGTAATATTGAAATTGACCTTTTCTCTAATATATATATATATATATATATTAGAGAAAAGGTCAATTTCAATATTATATATATATATATAGTGTATATATATATATATATAGTGTATATATATATATATAGTGTATATATATATATATATATATATGCATGCTCTAATAAAAGAGTAATATTGAAATTGACCTTTTCTCCTGGATGCCTAAGCCATGCCCACCAGCCAATCAGAGTGGCTGTATGCAAATTAACCCAGCCAAGATGGAGGCCAACCACCACGGAACTAGATCAAACAGGAGGCTTCCGTTGCACCAGGAGTAAACTGTCTGCCTAGGCCGGCTGGGCCTCTACTAAGGCAACATTGTTTCAATTATAGAAGCCACAGAGCTGAAGCAAACAGGAGGCTTAGTTACCTGCCTAGGCCTGGGCTTAAAGCAACAGTGTTTCAATTATAGAAGATAAATAAACCCCAGATACCTAATTCTAGCCAGCTTCACTGGGATGTTGGGTCAATGGGAGCTGTGGGCAGCCTGAAAGCCTGAAAATGGCCCTTAGCCCCTCACTCAGGCTGCCCAGGCACCCCAGTAGGGACCTGAACCCTTAATGGACTCTGGACAGCCTGAAAACAGCCCTCAGCCCATCACCCAGGCTGGACAGGCACACCAGCAGGTGGACATCCCCAGAGGGGTTCCAGACTGTGAGAAGACACAGGCTGGGCTGAGGGACTTCCAGAATGCACAAATTTTTGTGCACCAGGCCCCTAGTATATATGTGTATGTGTGTGTGTGTGCGCACACATTCAATTGGGAAACATGCGTTTGTATTTCTTGTATTTGAGGTGAAATGAGATGAACATAGTCAACAAAAGTTTCACACTGTGCCTACACCTGTTCTTACATACAACTTTAAATCTTTAAAAACTTTATATACACCTCAATACCTTTTATTAGTGCATCAATTTCTATATCTCAAAATATTTTTAGTTAGATGGTTTCTTATTTCTGTCAAAAAAAAAAACACATCATATAAGTAGGGTGAAAATTACTATTTTACTGTTTAAAGAGAAGAAGAAACAGTCAAATAGAAATCAAACATACTTGTATGAGTCTGGTAATAGCCCGTACAACTGATTCCTTTTTTAATGCTATAATCTCTTCATCATGTTTTCTTCTGCACTGCAGTCCTACTATATCATATGCCACTCATTATTCTATCTGGTCTTCAATAAAGAACCTCACTAAACAGTTCCAGAATATATGAATGTGTGACTAGAATGAGATCACTGTGAGGAAAGAGTTTGTTTGTTTATTTTTACTAAAAGGTTGAAATGTGTGCCTTTAGGACAAGCATTAGAAGGCCACTTAACTTTTTCCTCCCATAGTTTTAAAGGCTCCATTAGCAACTAAAATATAGCTGTGTCAGTGCCTTAGACATTTTAACTAGCCAGTGTCAATGATTTGATCCTACTTTGTTAGTCAGAATCCAGTGAGATAGAGACCACACGAGTTATAACATCTGATATGAATAATCGTTATGCAGGTATTGAAGAACTGGAAGGAAAAAACCAACACTGAAGTACCATGACCTAGCAACTGCAGAAGCAGATGCTACCCCAGCACTGAGAGAACTGAAGGGCAAGGCTGAAATAATTGAAGGAGAATCTTGGAGAAGGGACCCAGTGGCACTGGGACACTGAGAAGGGGGTGCTGCTTGGATATTATTGGAGCCTCAGGACCTCAGGGGAAGGTCTCTGAGGAGATGGGATTCAGAATTGGGAGAGAGATCGCTAATGAAGCTGATTCTCTGATTGCTGCACACACTAATGTGGAAAACTGCTGTGGAAAACTGCTGCCATTAGTGAGGAAGTTGCACAGAGATGCTAACAGGAATAGAAAATGTCTTCTGCCAGGAACCCTCTAGTCTCCCTGTGACACCCCTGCTCCCCATTGGAAGAATTTGGCAGGATCCAGCTGCAAAGAGAAACCATGTTTTGTGGTATCTCAGTCTTAGCATCACACAGTATGAAAGGGTGGATTTGAAATTGAGGGACAAGACCTTATTAATTGCCACACACAAAGAGAATGTAAAGAAATTGTGAAGATATTCTGCTAGATTGTTTCACTAGTATTTATTCTCCCAATTTCACAGAAGGAGGCTCAATTCTGCAGTTGCGTATCCAAGGGAACAAAATACCTATTAATGAATTTCAGTGGTTTTCAACCCTGGCTAAAGATTATTAACCCCTTAAACACTTATATTTTTATTATTATTATTATTTTTTTAATGTGAGGGCCCACTCTCAACAAATAGGAGTGTGACCTGGGTATTATTGTGAGTTTTTTTTTTTAACTTACAAAGTTATTTTCATGTTCAACCAAAGTTAAGAGTCATTGCTAAAACTAAATCAAATGAATAAATATAATTGTCAACAATAATGCAACCTCAAAAATAAATAATACATAATTCAACCTCAATTATAAAAAATTCAAAATGTGCAAGATATTTTTTACCCAGCAAGTTCAATATTTCTTTTTAATGTAATCTCTTTTATATGATGAGCATTTAAAAACATATACTTTCATTTATTGAATTAAAAGTTAAGACAATACTTATGAAAGAAATTTATGTTATTTTATACACACACACACACACACACACACACACACTTTAAAAAACAAAACAAAACTTAAACTGTTATACTACTTGAACCAGGGATTTTACTCTTAGGGATTCATTCTAAGACTGTTCATTGTTTACTTACCAAATTTTAGTGAAAAATACCATGTGCTTGATGGAGTTAAAAGAACTAGGAACATAGTAGGAAAAATAAAGATAATGTACCTAGCAATATAGAGTCTGTATTCTAGAGGGCAGAGGTAGAAAAATGCAATACTATTCTGCTAATATAGGACTTCAATGAAAACCATTTCAAACATTGGGTACACAACGAAGTTACGTTAGATAGGATAGTTAGGGATAATCTCTGAGGAGCTGGTATTTGTAGTCAATCCAAGCAAATTTGTTACAGTTGAAGAACAGGAAGAAGTTTAATGTGGCCAAGTTCAACAGAGGGCAAAAGAAGTAGGAAATAAAGAGTTATACAGGAACCAGCTCAAGGAGAGCCTCAAAGGCCACTGTAAGGAGTTTGAACTTTATTCTAAATCCAATGAGAAATAATTTCAAGAGTTTTAAGATGAAAGTGGCATAATCTAATTTTAGTTTTAAAATGTCACTTCGAATGCTGTGATGGCAACTGTCGAAATAGGGGAACTAGCAAGAATAATTCAGAGCTATCCAAGTGAGAGATAATGGTGGTTCAAACTAAGGTAGTTGTTGAGAAGTGACAAAAGCAGATACATATAGAAAATATATTTGAGCTAATAGATTAGATAATGAGTGAATAAAATATAATTATAGTTACCAATTATGGTTTAAACAATTAGATGGAGTTGCTGTTTACTGAGATGGGATACTAAAGTAAAAAAAAAAAACTTTAGAAGAAAAATTAAGAATTTTATATTTTGGAGCACACCCCAATATGATCACAATAAAATAGTCTGGAAGTGGGGAGAGTAGAAGTAAAAACATTACTTTGGAGTCCTTAGTGAACAAGTATAATCAAAGATTCTAAAAATGTCTTTACAAAGACATTCACTGTAACATTCTTTGTAACAGAAACCTTTGAAAAAAATACACATAAACTAATTACTAAAATTCTGCGGCACAACAAAAATATATATTGTTTGACAATCTGAAAAAAATAGGTATAATTTTGATTCATTCACATCAGCTGGCTGTTGTAGTGTTGGTTATTGCTTTTTTAAATTTGAGAATCTAAGGCAAAAGAGGACAGTGACTAGTCAGAGATTGTATGCCTTAAAAATACTTGTGATTGTAATTGTAAGCTCTAAGATTTCTAAAAATAAAAAATACCTCCTACATATAAGTAGTAATCAAAAATAATAATGAATTAATAACTAGCTAATAATAATTACAGAAATAAATTAAACATGACACATTGGAATAAATTCAGGATTTAAAAGACGAGTTCTTTTTCTGATAGCCTTTCATTCCCCTTTCTCACGAACCTGCCTAAATCAATCTTACCGTAAGAGAAGACAAGGGGAAAACAAGAAAGACAGGAGAGAGGTAAAGCAGAAGAGAAAGTTTCTTATATATTTGATATATTTTGAGATAGCAAAGAAACAAGAGAAACAGGGCAAAACAATCTTCTTTATACATTATTCTCTATTTTTCTAACACATGATTTCAAAAACACAACTAATGATAACTTCATTAATTAATCTCGGGGCTCATGAACTTTAGGTATATTTCCTCTAACTTGCAAATGATCTTTATAAACAATGAAGGCCACATGTTTAAGCAATCTATCATTGACCTGCAGCGATTGTTGGAGACTTACCTGAATGAGGTCTTTGGTGACACCAAATAATCTACTGTGCTTGTGGAGCCTGGCATGAGCCTACCTAGTGGTGGCTTCAGTGCCCAGGAGAAATCCAGTGGCCCTAGTGGTGGCCCCTGAAGCTGGGCCCATTGAGCCAGCTCAGCCTGGGTCTATACTATCACCCCCACCCTTCCCCCCGGTGGCCTAGCTCCCACTCCTTGGTAGCTCCGTTCCCTAGCCCCTCAGAGTATGGTCTTTATTTCTGCGGATTTCACAAAAACTTCAAAGTGGCCTCTCTATCACATATCAGATATATGAGTTTTCCTAGAGACACTTTTTATATTCTTCTATATACTGAAGCAAAAGAAAGGAAAATCTGTATAAAGTGATTCAGAAAGAGAATGTGACAGTCTCTTCATTATATGAAAAATATAATCTTTCATGTATGTGCAGATATTATCTACACTCATAAAAGAGAAACATGCAGAGGAGAACCAAGATGGCGGTATAAGGCATATATCTGAATGCGCTGCCTCCCACAACCACATTAAAACTACAACTATAAAGCTAAACAGTCATCTTCCAGAACCAGGGGAGTAGAAAGTTTACAACTAGAAGGCAAGAGAAGGAGTGCATTGAGACTGAGTAGAGAGCACCAATAATGAAGAGGTACGGACGCGCAAAATGGTGGCGGTGCATGCGAAATGGTGACGGTGGCAGCACCTGTGTCCTCGGGTTGTTTCAATCAGAAAAGGAATACAAGCTCCTAGGCCGCACTGAACTAATTTTGGGCTGTCTGGCAATGGGACAGAAGCCGGGGTGGAAGGCGAGAGTGGCTTTCTAGCAGAGCTGCACAGCGATCCAATCACGGATGTGGAGCTCCGAGACTGGGGGTCTCAAGGGTGCAGAGATGCCAAAACGAGGAGACGTCAAAATGCGGAGAAGCCACAGAGACGGCTGAGAAACAGCCATCACTGTTTGCTCCTCCCTGGTGATTCTCTGAGACTCCACCCCACTCAATTTATAACCCCACCCAAGCTGTGCACCTGTCTGCCTGCAGCCTAACCTAACAGACTGCAGCTGGGACAGAGAACTCCAAAAGTTCCAAACCCCAAACAATGAGGAAAAATCTGTAGATCCTGGGTGGACTCACACAGCAGCTGACTTTGCACCTTCTTGGAGATACAGGAGCCAGTGTACTCAGTGTCTAGATACCAGATTTCAATTCCTTACATCAATAAGGGACACACTCAAGAGGCAGACTCAGTGAGCACCAAAACCCCACTGAAGCAAGTTCTGCTCCATAAGGGTATCTCCTGCACAGCAGTTCTTCCACTATAGACACAGTGGGTTCTCACAATCAATTGGCCTGGAGGTCATTTTCTCCCAGTGATACCAACAGCAATCAAGGCTTAACTACAACAAGATTGTGCACCCAGCCCTCAAAGGCGTACACCAAGAGTGTCCACCCTAGGTGATTGGGGAGGCTGAGCTACTGGGCCCAAGAGGACACCTACCACACAAAGCCATTCTAACAACACAGAGAAGTAGCCAAAATACAGACACAAAGAAAGAGGCCAAAAATGAAAGTAAAGGAGGAAAGCAAACTACTGGATATAGAGTTCAAAACCACAGTTATAAGGCTACTCAAGAATCTTCTATGAACCTTTGAGGAACTAACTGATGCCTTCAAGGATCTAAATGAGAATACCAAAAAAATGGAAAAGGACCAGTCAGAAATTAAGCATACATTGACTGAAATAAAGAATAATGTACAGAGACCCAATAGCAGACTAGAGTATCACAAGAACCAAGTCAAAGATTTGAAATACAAAGAAGCAAAAACACCCATTCTGAAAAGAAAAAAGAAAAAAGAATCCAAAAATGTGAAGATAGTGTAAGGAACCTCTGGGACAACTTCAAGCATACCAACATCAGAATTATAGGGGTGCCAGAAGAAAACAGAAAGCAAGATATTAAAAGCCTATTTGAAGAAATAATGACAGAAAACTTCCCCTGCCTGCTGAAAGAAATGGACTTACAAGTCCAGGAAGCACAGAGAACCCCAAACAAAAGGAATCCAAAGAGGACCATACCAAGACACATCATAATTAAAATGCTAAAGGCAAAAGACAAAGAGAGAATCTTAAAAGCAGCAAGAGAAAAACAGGATGGAGGATGGAACTCTTCAGTACTCTATTATTAAGGAACCTAGAACAAGAAAAAGTCAGAAGGAGTCTTACAAACAGTCACAATTGAGGAGTAGAGAGAATAAGAAATAATACAGGCTTGGAAACAAGAAAGGAAGAAAGGGGTTTCAAGACGAAAGGGATAAGCTGTGTTAATGGTGGCAAAGAGATTAAACAAAATAAACAGAGTGGAAAGTATGAACTAGATTGAACAATGATGTCATTGTTGACTTAACAAGAGCATTTTTGTAAGTAGAATATGGTTGTGGGGGGGTGGGGGAGTCCATAAAATAAGAATAATAACTGGAAAAATGAATGAGGCAAGAAAACTAAAATAACAAGCAGGCAAATATGTATGGAACAGGCATTTCCCAATCGTTCTCCCTTTTGTTCCATCAGAACTTCCTCCACCAGTAACTTGCAGACATTTTAAAAGGAAGAGAACAGCCAGGCTGGGAAACTCCTAATTAAAGAAGAAGAAGAAGAAGAAGAAGAAGAAGAAGAAGAAGAAGAAGAAGAAGAAGAAGAAGCAGCTTTTATTGTTCTAAAGATTCATTATTGCTATTATTGGCTTTTTTTTTTCCTTCTATTTTTCACAGACAAGATTCCTTGTTTTAATCTCTTTATGGAACTGGTAAAATCAGGAAGACTTACCTATTGTTTCACTTTAAAGGTACTAATATACACCATATTTCCACTGAGATATTAGTTCACGGTATTCATTTGTCTATTTATTCATGGGCAATCTTTTTACAGAACACTGGGAAACTTTTAACCCCAGAGTAGAGCTGTATTAAGATAGGCAGAGCCATTTCTCATAACTACACTAGGATATATATTCAGGGTCTACATGATACTCAGACAAATCTCAGCCACCACCTCCCTAGCTCCCCACCACCTCTTACACCTCTGAAAAGCCCAGCATATGTATCTTCTTCTCTTCTCCTTCTTCTTCAGGACATCTTCTGCTTTTAAAGTTCTTATTCAAATAGTCCTGTCCCATCTAAGCAAGTAATTAGAGAATAAAATAAACAGAAATATAGATTAACATTCTGGGAATAGGTTCGTCCTTTATAGGCAAGGACATTTCTTATTGAAGCAAAGGGACTTCTAGTATTTTATTTAGAACAATTAAAAGTATCTTTATGGAAAGTTAATTTTATAAAATAAATTATCTTTATGATCCAAAAGTTATTGTTAAAGTATAATTAGAGAGGGTTTTATTCTGTCAGTGAACACATTTGATTGATTTGTAACATCACTGTGAGTAGTGTAAATAATGCAGACCATTAAAGAATTCTTACAAAGTTTCTTTTCCCAGGAAAAGCAAACCTGAACATATCAATATGTTAGAAACTATGGATAGAGCATGCAGGATCAAGTGCAGTAATTCGTAATGAGTAAAATAATATTGTTAGCTTATTCCAGAAAAAATAAAATAAGATGGCCCTGATCTGTAAGAGATATATTCAAACATGTTTTGAGCCTCTGGCAAAAATGAGAAAGAAAACCCAAAGTGAACATAGAATAACAGGAGGGAGATATAGGAGAAGCACAATACAGATACTTGACCTTCTCAAAAATGAAAAAGAAAACTAAATCCTGACAGTTCTAAATCAAACTAAATACTAGAAGTCTGTCTGGTGTAATAAGAAATGTAGATCTTGCTTAATAAAGAAAAAGCATAGTTCAAATTTGTGACAGATATATATCTACTAGAGGCCCAGTGCACAAAAATTTGTGCACTCAGGGGTGGGGGTCCCTTAGCTCAGCCTGTGCCCTCTTGCAGTCTGGGACACCTCAAGGGAGATGTCCACCTGCTGGCATGCCTGGCCAGCCTGGGTGAGGGGCTGAGGGCCATTTTCATGCTGCCCACAGCCCCTTCAGGGTTCGTGCACTGAGGGGGTGGGAGGGCTGGTGAGTGCAGGCCTGGGCGTTTCCCACTGGAGGGCCCACGATCACACACGCCTGGTGGGCCCCCACCACTGAGGGGACACACCTGGTGCAAAGCTGGGTGGCAAGCCAGGGGCAGACGCTGGTGCAGGATCCCTTGGTGAAGCCCTGCTGCTGAGCAAACACACCTGGGATGGAGCCGGGCAGCGGACTGGCTTCGGATTCGCTGTACCGTGCAGCAGATGCTCCCGCACACCCTGTGGAGGCCCCTGGGGGGTGGATGAAGGTAGTGGACCCAGAATGAGTGCTCTTGCATGCCCCCGAGGAGGCCCTCGGGGCAGAGCCAGGCAGCAGACCCAGGACAGCTGTTCCACGCTCCCGCATGCCCTGCAGAGGCCCCCAGGGGGCAGAGCCAGGCAGTGGGCCCGGGACAGGCACTGCTGGACTCCCAGCTGAGGCTCCCAGGGGGCGGAGCCAGGCAGCAGACTTAGGGCAGCTGCTCCTGGATGCCCCGTGGAGGACCCACTCTCCGCACTCCTGGTAGAGGCCCCTGGGGGCAGAGCCAGGCAGCGGACCCCGGATGGGCACTCCTGGATGCCCTGAGGAGGCCCCAGGCCGGACCCCCCCCCCCAAACTGAGCTGACACACCTGCCACAGCTATGCCGGCCACGGAGGCTCCCAGTGCAGAGCCACCCTGCCAGCCTCCATCTTGGCTGGGTTAATTTGCATACAGCCACTCTGATTGGCTGGTGGGCATGGCCATGAGCAGAGGCTCAGCCAGCCTATGCAGGCAGTTGCAACAGAAGCCTTTGGTTTGCTCTAGCTCCGTAGCTGCTGGCCTCCATCTTGGCTGGGCTAATTTGCTCTGGTTGGCTGGGAGACATGGCTTGGCTGATGGGCGTGGCTTAGGTGTCTCGGGTGATGGTCAATTTGCATATTACTCTTTTATTATATTAGATACTAGTATATGGATAGAGATAGAGATGGAGATGGAGATGGAGATGGAGATGGACATGGACATGGAGACGGAGACGGAGACGGAGACGGAGATGGAGACGGAGACGGAGACGGAGACGGAGATGGAGATGGAGATGGAGATGGAGATGGAGGTGGAGATGGAGATGGAGATGGAGATGGAGATAAATTGTGAGCTTTGCTCCTTAAACTAAGACTAAAAATAATAATTGAAGTATTATTTATTATGCCAGTGCTGAGGAGTTACTAGAAGCGCTAATTAAGGATCTCCTAAAATATGCCTTGTGAATATGATTGCAAAATATTTTTTAAAAAATACTAGGAAACCTTATTTTGGTAACATAAAAAAAGATACACATCATAACCAAGTAGGATTTATGCCAGGAATGCAAGGTTTGCTAAACATACAAAACAAATCATTATAAAACACTATGTGACTAAACTAATATATATCAATGGATACAAAAAAATTATTTGAAAAAATCCAACATTTTTTCCCAGTAAAAACACTGAACCAACTAATACTGATTTTCCTTAATAAAAGAGTATTAAGGAAAAATTCACAGCTAGCATCATAGTTCATATTGCAATTTTTCTAACTACAATCAGGAAAGAGAAGGGTTTCTATTCTCACAACTTTTATTAAACACTAGTTTGCCCTGTCCACGGATTCATGCACATTGAAAGGAAACTAATTAGAAGAAATATTTTAATATTGCTATTCAACCTTTCTCTATAATAGAAGTGTCAGAGATTAAATAAAATTAGCAAAATGTATATGAAAATAATATATAAATTTACTAATAAGTAAACAATAAAACATGATATAACAACAGACATGATATAAAAACAATAAAACATGATATTAAAAACAACATTGATTAAAAAAATGACTGGTAAATTGATTAAACTTATTCTATTGTCTCCCTGTATACCACATTAAGAGTGAAAACACTTTCAGAGTGGTTGACTAATTTCCCTTGTGATGAAGTATTTACAACTTTAACTTTAATGTCACATGCTCTTTGAACTCGAGAGAAAGCAACATGTAACTGACCATATCTGGAAACAGGTTCAGGTAGGAATATTCCTACTCTGTCTAGAGTTTGTCCTTGTGATTTATTAATAGTCATCGCAAATGTTCGCATCATGGGAAACTGTCTTCAAATCAATTTAAATGGGAGGCCAGTGTCAGACGGGGACAAATCAATTCTCAGAATCAGAAAAACCTCTCCTTCCGCAGATCTTGTTAATACTCAGCTTCAATTATGCTAGGCCGCAATCTTTTGATAATAAATCTAGTGCCATTACAAAGACCCCATTTACTATTAAGATTGCTCAATAGCATGATGATTGCACCCACTTTCAATTTTAATTTGTGACACGGCATTCCCGAAGGAGTAATACTATTAAAAAATTTGATGGGAAAATTTTCCTTTTTGGTATCATCCGTTGAATCGATGGAATCATTACCCAAATAGGTGTAAAAATCTTCACAGAGTATATGAAAAATGTCTTCATTTAACTTATAGACATGCTCATTTTTAGGACAAAGAATCATATATTTAGATATATATTTTTATTATTATTATTATTATTGCTTAAAATATTACAAAGAGTAGTACATATGTCTCCTTTTTTTCCCCCTTGACCTTCCCTTGGCCTCCCCTACCCCCAGTGTTTTGTGTCCATTGGTTATGCCTATATGGATGCATAAAAGTATATCTAAATAAGATTTATGTGTTTATCTTTAAATAAGATATATATTTTAATATTATCTATATACTATTTCCAAAGGAAGCTTCAATAACAGATCCGTTACAAGTCATTTCACAGGGGATTTCAATAATATCCATTCCAAGAGCTTTATATGTATTGTACATGCCCGAGTCAATGTTTATTTTTAAATTGCCAGTGTGCATTATATGTATCGGCTGGTCAGTCAGTCAGACAGGTTGGACCAGGCGTCCTCAAACTTTTTAAACAGGGGGCCAGTTCACTGTCTCTCAGACCATTGGAGAAAAAACTATGAACAAATTCATATGCACACTGCACATATCTTATTTTAAGCAGGACAGGCAGTGGCGGCAAAGATACCTGGTGGGCCGAATAAATGTCCTTGGCAGGCCGCATGTGGCCCGTGGGCTGTAGTTTGAGGATGCCTGGGTTGGACAGACACATGGTCAGTCACTTAGCCTTTAATATATATACTAGAGACCCAGTGCACAAAAATTTGTGCAGTTGGGGGGGGGCATCCCTCAGTCCAGCCTGCACCCTCTCACAGTTGAGGACCCCTCGGGGGATGTCCGAATGACAGCTTAGGCCCGCTTCAGGCCTAAGCCATTAGTTAGACATCCTTAGCACTGCTATGGAGGCAGGAGAGGCTCCCACTACTGCTGCTGTGCTGGCCAGCCATGAGCCAGCTTCTGGCTGAGTGGTGCTCCCACTGTGGAAGCACACTGACCACCAGGGGGCAGCTCTTGTGTTGAGTATCTGTCCCCTGGTGATCAGTGCATGTCAGTGACAGGTTGTTCCACCATTAGGGTCAATTTGAATATTACCCTTTTATTATGTAGGATTGTATTAGAGGTTTTAGCCAGGGTAACTGAGAAAGAAAAATAAGTAAAAGACATCTACATTGGAAACAAAGAATTAAATTATCTCTATTCAGAGATGGCATGATCTTGTATTTAGAAAATCCTAAAGAATCTGCACAAAAATTTTTAGAAATAATAAATAAGTATGATAGTGTTGCAAGGTGCTAGAAAAATTGTATTTTCTCACACTAGCAATTAATCTGAAAATTAACAAAATAATTCAATTTGCAGTAACATAAAAAGAGTTAAAATATTAGGAATAAATTCAACAAAAGAAATGTAGAAATTAATCACCAAAAACTACAAAACAACATTGAAAGATAATTAAAACCCAAATAAGTAGAAAAAAATATTCTGTATACATAGATCAGAAGACCAAATGTTGTTAAGTTAGTGTTATGGCTTGAATTGTGTCTGCCTAAAATTTCCATGTTGAAGTCCTGACCCCCAGCACCTTAGACTATGATGCTATTTGGAAATGGGGATGTTGCAGATATAATTAGTTAAATTAAGATGAGGTTATATTGGAATAAGATGGGGTCCTAATCCAATAAATGTGGTATCCTTATATTTTTTTAAAAAGCTACATTAAGAGAAAGAGATGCACACAGAGAAAGACATTGTAAACACACAGGGAGAATGTCATCTACAAGGAACCTCACTGAAATGAAATGTCTAGAATAGAAAATCCACAGAGACAGAAATATAGATTAGCGGTTGTCAGGAGCAGGAAGAGGGGTGACTGGAGAATCACTGCTTATATATAAGGGTGTGTTTTTTATCAGGGTGATAAAAATATTCTGGAATTAAATGGTGATGGTTGTATAATTTTGTCAACATTCTACATTTGTACACTTAAATCATACAAGTGAATAGTACACTTTAAAATTAATAAAAAAAAACTATTAAAAAATTATTACCACCTTGAGCCACTACCCCACACCCACATAATCAGAATTTCAAGAGGTATGCCAATTGATAACTTTTTGGCAGCTCATAAATAATTTTTTTTAAAGTACAAGTAGCTCATTTCCTCATATTTGAATGTATTGAAGGTCTTACTACATAATTACTTTGAGATACCTTCTTCCTAAATCAAAGTTATTTTTTATATTAAGGGAAATAGTTATAAATGCTCAAAAATATTTATTTACTCATCATCGCAGTATCACAACACAATTATTTTTATTTTAACATCCACTTCGATCCTTATCTTTTTCCATATATGTGTAATTATGGTACACACACACACACACACACATATATATATAATATTATATATTTTTTATCAATTAGAGTGTGCTGAAATTAACAAATAAATTTGCTACTACTAATAAGGTTAATATTTCCATATTAAGCTAATGCTACTATTAGAATGTCAGTACACCCAGATTTTCTTTTAGTTCTAGGTTTTTTTTTTATAATTACCTTCCAGAAGAGAGACTTTTGAGCCAAGGGCTTCACTATTTGTATGGCACAGGACTTTCCTTTCCAGAAAGAGTGGTATTAATATATAAACTAAGTGGCCAGATTATTATGAACACCTGATGTTTATAGGCAAATTAGCTATAATTTCACAGTGAAGTTGCTAGAGGGCCAGGTCATTATAAATGTCTGAATAACACAACATACCTAAGTATCATTCCTGATCAAGTTCATCCTATCATGTTGATGGTGTATCCCAATGGAGATGGCTTCGTCCAATAAGACAATGCACCATGCCACGGTGCTCGTATTGTGCAAGAGTGCTTTCAAGAACATGAGGGAGACTTCACCTTGCTTAGGTGGCCCCCACAATCACCAGATCTCAATCCAATTGAGCATTTGTGGGACGAAGTTAAAAGAGCCATCAGGCAAAGCAGCTGGTTCCACAACCATCAAATCTCACAGTACTGGACAGTGCTATTCATCAGGCATGGTGTCAGATTCCTCGCATCACCTTTCATCATCTCGTGGAGTCAATGCCAAGAAGAATTGCCAAAGTACTGAAGGCAAAAGGTGGCCCAACAAAGTACGGATGGGGTGGTAAATAGTCTGGCCACTAAATATGTGTATCTAAACTAATAAAAGCGAAATATTAAAATTAACCGTTTCTCCAAGACAGGGTAAGCCACGCCCACCAGCCAATCAGAGCGGCTGTATGCAAATTAGCCCAGCCAACATGGCGGCCGCCACACACGGACCTGAGTAAACAGCCCTTTCCATTGCGGCAGCAGCGAAAGTGAAGCTGCGCCCCTCAGCTCAACTCTGATTAAACTGCCTCTAGCGAAACACAGCTTTTTGAAACATTGTAACAACCATAGAATCCTCCGGAGCTGAAGGAAAGAGCAGCTCCGGCCTAACCAGTAAAAGTAACAATTGTTTCATTATAGACGCTG
>PVJC01011741.1:0-12500 GCA_004026665.1 Murina feae
CATTGAAAATGTTTATCGGCCAAATGAAAAAAAGAGTCCAAATCAGAAACACTGATACATCTTCTGACATTGTTCATTAGAAGCGACTTCTCAGGCTGTCATTACATTTACCACATAAAAATTAGAAATGATTTGTTTGGAGACCTACAGCCATTTCTAGACCCAAGCGATTTAGCCAACTGTAGATAAAGTTTCATTATCAGCCTGAACTAAATAAGCTGTAATTATATATAAATCAGGGTGATTTTTGCTCCGTGAACTGAAGTTATTAATTTACTCGGGCCCAGCCTCCAGGATACCCTCATTTTATAAAATTATACAAGTGTGTTTCGCAGCCAAGAATGTACAAAGTGATGTTTGAGAATTCAGATCAAGGATTGGTTGGACACTGCTTATGCTTCTATCATCTGATTGCTTCCATCTTTCCTCTGGGTCAAGGAAGCCAGGCGAGGCTTGGACTTCCACAAAACCTTCTCCATTCATTCTCACTCAGCATCCTTGACTTATTAGTCAGACGTCCATTTCCTCCAAAAAACAATAGGTTCATTAGGTGCAGGGCCTCTGCCGTCTTATTTCCTTGTGTATGTTCACTATTGCCATTCTAGGGGCCAATACTTGCAGTCTGGATGGATTGAATAAAGGAGAGAACACCAGACGTATCAGTCTGATAACTGAATTAGGGAACACAAGCTGAAAAGTTTGAATTGACCCTGCAATTTCCAAAAATTTTACCTTGCAGTAGTTTGTTTAAAATTTGGTATGCAAAATGTTATAGAAATGAAGTTAGCAATAGTAAACAATGATAGCAGAGGTAGCTCAAGTAGTAGGTTTCAAGTGACCTGAGTCTAAAATAAAGTGTTTACCATATCTATGGGTGGAGATTTTACTAGTAAATTAAGATTAAATAAACTAAAATAAAAGTGATATTCTGTACTTAAGCATTTAAGAAACAGGATTTAAAAATTCAGTAGTGTACTGAATTTTATTATTTCTACACTAATTAGCATCATAATTCATTCAAATGGAAAATGAGATGCAGACCTCTCAGAATATGTACCATGTTAACCAAATGAAGCATGGCACTAAAATTCGAGACTGCTTTTCCAGTATATCAAAATTTTGTACTAAGGTAACAATGAGATTGACATTTTTTGAGAACCTTATTCTTTCATAATTTAAAAAAAAATGCATTTGTGCTCTTTTTAAAGCAATTTCTGTTTTCTTTTTGTATGTTATAAAAATGTAATGCTTCCTTGTGGGCATGCAAACATGACCAGAATGCTACAGAGCAGGGCTTCAGATATAATCTAAGACACTTTCCCACGTGTGACAGCAGAGACCAATGAGTCATGAAATTGCTCAGTGCTGGGTGTGTTCCTTCTCATAGAACTCAGAGTTCATGCAAGACATTTTTCTTCAAACCTTTGAAATCAAAATATAAACTCTCCTCAATGTGTCAGCATCTACATTAAAACAAAATTCCTACTCTGGGAAAAGCTTTAATTAGTGTATTTAGAAGTTTGGAAATCATCAGTACATCATGCTAAACAATTTAAATATTTCTCTCCCTATTTGGGGAGGAATAAAACAGGAAACATAGGAGGAAAAGAGGAAGAGGTCTTTATTTTGCTTATGAACAAAACTATTAATTTACCTGCATCTGTACTGGTCAAGTCAGCTTCCAGACTGAAAGGAATGCCCATTTCCCACCCAAGTGCTCAGGATTCTATCCCAGGCCACTACTCAAGATTGCCCTTGAAATTATCCTCTCGGCCTGCATCATCAAACTCTTCCTTTATACTCCAAAATACAACTTAGTACTCTTATTTCATTTTTTTTAATATGCACTATTAGTGACTCTCATTTTAAAAAGTAACAAAATAAAATTTCCCATCCATAAACTGTCCAGGTCTCCTCTAACAATCAGTGTTTTCATATTTCTTCAGGTAAGTTTTTCTGGAGTATCAAGTTAGGAACACTTCATTATTGGTTATTCCAACTTTTTGTCTATTTCTACTTTTAGATTTGTTAATGTTTGCCTTATATATTTAAGTGTTCCTATTTGTGGTTCATAAATATTTATAAACATTGTACCTTATTGTTAAATTTTTATCATTATGTAAGAACCTTCTTTTGCTCTTATTACAGTCCTAGAGCTCTGGCGCACAAAAATGTGTGCACTCGAGGGCGTCCCTCAGCCCAGCCTGTGCCCTCTCGCAGTCTGGGACCCCTCGGGGGATGTCCACTGCTGGCGTGCCTGGCCAGCCTGGGTGAGGGGCTGATGGCTGTTTGCAGGCTGGCCAAGCCCCCTAGTGAGGACCCTCACCCCATGGGAGTGTGGCCAGCCTGGGTGAGGATCTGAGGGCCGTTTTCAGGCTGGCCATAGCCCCTTCAGGGTTCGGGTCCCTACTGGGGTGCCTGGCCAGCCTGGGTGAGGGGCTGAGGGCTGTTTGCAGGCTTCCCACAGCTCCCATTGACCCAAGGTCCCAGCAAGGCCACTGGCTGGAAGCAGGTTTCTGGGGTTTATTTATCTTTTATAATTGAAACTTTGTTGCCTTGAACGGAGGCCACAGCCTGCCTAGGCAGGCAATGAAGCCTCCTGTTTGCTTCAGCTCCATGGCTTCTACAATTGAAACTTTGTTGCTTTGAGCAGAAGCCACAGTGGGCCTAGGCAGGCAGTTTCCTCCATCACTGGTGCAACCTTTTTGCTCTAGCTCTGTGGCTGCCAGCCATCATCTTGCCTGGGTTAATTTGCATATCATCACTCTGATTGGTTGGTGGGCATGGCTTGTGGGTGTAATGGAGTGAGGGTTAATTTGCATATTACTCTTTTATTAGATTAGATGTTTTAGAGTCTATTTGGTCTGATGTAAATTTAGCTACTCCACCATTCTTCTGGTTTTCATTTACATGTGGCAACTTTTTCTATTCCTTTACTTTCACATTGTGTGTATTTTCATGTAAAATGAGTCTATTATAGGCAACATATAGATGGGACCTGTTTTTGTAATCCAGTTGTCATTCTATGTCTTTTAACTGGAGGATTTAGTCCATTTACATTTAAAGTAATTACTGATAGGTATGTCCTTATTGCCATTTTGCTCATTGTTTCCTTGCTGTTTTTGTAGTTGCTCTCTGTTTCTTCTCTTGGTCTCTTACTTTGTGGTTTGATGCTTAAACTTCTTTTTCTTTATCTTTGCTATATTTACCATAAGCTTTGGCTTTGTGGTTACCATGAGGCTTACATAATACATGAAAATTACGTAATAATCAGTTAATTTTGACAGTACATTATAAGTAGTTACAAATCATAAAAATCTTGGCACAATAGATAAATACATACTTTTATATTATCTAAATGTCCTCTATCTTGGTAGTACAAGTTTAGCTGTTGTAACTGGCATGGTGCATGGAACACATTCCATAAGTATTTAGGCTCTGAAAAAAATGTGTAACTAGGAAAAGCCTAACCCAGGTGGTGAACACTGGCCCCAAATACAGTGAAGAAGACATTAAGGTAAACATGGCAGTTCTTCTATTGTATGATACTTTATTTACTGCCAGAGGCTCAGTGTATGAATTCTTGCATGGGTGGGGTCCCTCAGCCTGGCTGGCGATCAGGCCAATCGGGCCCATTGGGGGCCAGCCGTCCAGGGAGGGGCCACAGGAGGTTGGCCGGCTGGCTGGCAGGAGGGCTCCAGGGCATGTCCGGCCCTCTCACCCAGTCCCGATCAGCTGAACTCCAGCAGCAAGCTAACCTACTGGTCTGAGCGTCAGCCCCTGGTAGTCAGTGCATGTCATAGCAACTGGTTGAGTGGTCAACGAAACAGTCGACCAATGGGTCGGACACTTAGCATATTACACTTTTATTATATAAGATTAGAGACTATGTATCAACAAAGCCATAGGGGTTCAGCCTCCCACTAGCCTGTCTGTCACTAGTGGGTTTATCTTTTTTGGAGTTTTCAGATTCTACAATAACACTACTGGAAAGATCAACCAATTTCATTTTTACTAACTAGGAAGTACTTAAATATAGACAATTTAAATAACTTTCTGAAATTATACATTTTATGACAAATCTATTCCTGGAGTTTCAGGGTCTGATAAATGATAATCTAAACATTTATTACTCATTGCGAAATGGTCAAAGACAAGGTCTAGTTTTATCAAGATGAAACCTTCCTTGCATTGAATAATTCTCCTGTTAAAAACACGAGCATAATTATGTCAATTCCAGAAGAGGCAAAACATAAACACAGAGAAATCCATTTAAAATAGTATTCCTGCTGAGAAAACACAAGAAGACAAGTAAAAAAAAATCTCTAATGGAAGGAAAAGGCAAATAGCAAAAATAATGAGCTTTAAAGTTAGAGACAGCTATTTACTCAAAGACAAGCATTGATGGACTACAATTCAGAATAAAACACTGATGAAAAGCTGTAATTGTTGGTTTCAATAATACAAGTTTTATTGAAGTTTTAAAGACTGAAACATATATTTACTGGTATATAGTGCTTCACTAGTCCTTTTATTGTTATGTGTCATTAATGTGGTCAAAAAAATCAGCGTAAACACTAACGGAAATACAGTAGATCACATGTGAGGTGTGCTGGAAAGCCACTCTCACTGAGTGACAATGGCATTTCCACGTTCACCACGTCTGTGGGCCAGGTTGATTCTGTCAAGCAGGTGCCTTTTCTCTCCCAGCTCCACATGTGCACAATTTCACACAGTCCACAGTACGTGAAGCCACAGGTCAGGTGTGTCACATCACCACCATCACCAAGATTACTTTTCTTCTGCCACTTGTATACTCGAGTATAAGCCTCCTGAGGGCAGAAATGGGGACTATTTGCTTATGCTCACTGTTCAATGCCCATTGCCCAATGTACAGTGTCTGCTTCAGGGGAGGTGTGGCAGCAAGGTTTGTTAAAAGAGCACATAAATATACAAATGCTCTTACAATTGGTAGCCTCTATTCCTTCCAGTACTTATAATTTTGCTTCAATAACATAATAAAAATAGAGAATCAAAAGGTCCTTGATAAATATTTATTCTAATCTTTCACTTAAATGACAATCTTCTTAACAACAGCAATAGCAACCCAGTTTGTGTCAGTACTATGCTAAATGCTGTGCCTACAGTGAAACTTGTAATACCAATATGGAGTATTATTTTCCTTTTACAGATGGGAAAATGAGGCTTATAAAGTTCAAGACACGTGTGACTGGCCCACAGCCAGCAAGTGATAAAGCCAAGATTCTAACTGGTCTTGGAAAAGTTCAGATATCAAGCCAAATTAAGTTTGGCTTAGAGTAACAGAAAACTTCCTAAGGACAGTGGCTTGAACCCCAGGCTGGTGTGGCAGCTGAGCTCTATACAGATTTTAGGAACCCATGCTCCATACAGGTCCCTGCTCGCACATACCTGGACTGCTGTCTTCATCCTCTGACTCTAAGGCAGTATCTCTCTTCCAAGGAGCATGGTGGAAGAGTAGTGAGGAATGCATGAAACTGTCTTAAGGAAAGCTCTGCGAGCTGACAGATTTGATGACTTCTCATTGACCAGAATGTGCAACGGAGTGAAATGCTTGCTCTCTCTGAATTCTAGCCCGCATTTCTCCCAGGGCCTTCTGCAACCTCAGAAATACTAGTTAACTGGCGGAATTCTGCTTGAGGCATGAGCAACCCCCGGTTGGAGGGAATCTTGCCTAAAGAGGTGGGGGAATATGCACAAAGTAATGACAGTTTGTCAGAGACTCACAGGAGTCTGCAGAACTGGACTCAGATCAGCGGAGGTCAACAGATTGAACCAGGAAAAAGGATTTAGAATTTTCTAGCTCTTCCTGGAATCTCTTTCATGCCTAGCTGTCTAGCTATCTATACCCACCCCACCTCTTGCCTCTCCCCTCCTCCCTTCCCTTGGCCACAAAAAAGACACCTGAATTCTGGCCTCTCTTAAGATGGATTTGCAGATGTCATCAGGTACCCCATCTTCTCAAGCTTGGTCTTCCCAATCAATAAACCTTTCCTTGCTCTATATTGAATATTTGCCTTTTTCTTTCTTTTTTTTAAGCCCTGGGCCCACGAAACTTGTGCCTCAAAATTATGGGTTAAATTGTATCCCTCAAAATTCACATGTTGACATTCTAATCCTCTGTACCTTGAAGGAACTAGTGCCCTTGAAGCTGTAATGACTTAAGATGAAGTCACACTGGAGTAGGGTGGGCCCCCTGATTCAATATGGGGAAGTCCTTACGAATGCCATGCAGAGACAGGTGTGAACACGGGGGGGAACAGGCCAGGTGAAGATTAAGTCGCCATAAGCCAAGGACCTTCCGGATGCCAGGAGAGAGGCCTGGAACGGATTTTCTCTGGCACTTTCATGGGAAGCATGGCCCACCCGACACTTTCATCTCAGACCTCTAGCTGCTGGAACTATGAAACAATAAAGTTCCGTTGTCCAACCTGCTTGGTTTGTAAGGTAATCCTAGCGAACCAATAAATATCTATTCCAATCTGGAAAAGGTAGTCTGGCAAAAGTTAGCTTTTTGTCTCTACGTCTAGCCAACATTTTGGAAAAGAGGGGAAATGATTATTGCAGGACCAGAGGCAGTCTCTGCCGAAGCATGCTACCCTCTGAGCGGCCGTCTCAGTTCTCCATATTGTGTTAAATCTGTCACTGTTGATTGTGAAAGAGGTATTGGCAATGAGGAGGACCAAAGTTCTGCCACCCCAAAATATTTCTTTTGGGATATTGACTTTCAGCTGGTTATTAAGAAACAAAAGACTCTGAAAGAACTGTTCATCGCCCACCTACCCCTACCCCTCCCCCACCCCCCCACCCATCACCCCCCCACCCCCCGCCTAAAGAAATTCAGGTGGAAAAACCTGCTTCAAGGAAGGGAGCATCACCTTCCCATCATCATATGAACTGAGTGTGGCAGAAGGAGAGAAATCTAACAGAGCCTGTTGGTTGAACTTCCTTCCTGGTCCCGTGGCTTCTGGGTGGCCCAGTGAAAATTTGCTTAATACGTGTTTGGTCTTTCTTGTCTACTTGTGAATTGCCTAGTTTTCCTTAGAACTCCCAGACCCTTGCCCACTTCTCCTTTGTCCAAAATGGCATATAAGCCTCAGCTGCCCCAGGCACACATCTTTGGGTCCCATATTCTTATGGCACCCTTCATGGACATCCATCCGTAAGCAACTTAGGACATTTTCTCCTGATAATCTCTCTCCTGTGAATTTGACTATTAGCCCAGCTAGAAGAATTTAGAAGGTGGAAAGAAAATAATTTTGATCCTCACAGTACATTATATCTTGAACCACCTAGAATGAAAAAAAAAATGCTAACAATTTAATTATGATAAGTCACCTACTATAAGGTGCATTCTTATTTCAAATGTATCTTAAATGTATAAAAAGAGAAATGGGCATCTTAGAACCAATGGTCTATAGACAATGGGATTATAACAGTAAGCACAGAAAAGAAATAGTTTACGTGGGCTATTAAAAAAATTTTATGCTCTGGCTTATAAAAAACAAAATGTCTTTCTACATTAGAAAAAGTATACATGTAATAATCAGATACAAGGGATATAAAAATATCAATATGGATATTGATATATATAAATATATAAGAATAAACCTCTCCTTTGATTAACCTTGTTCAAAATGCTTCCATCATAGTAGTGACATGTAGTATCAATCAAAATAAAATCTGATATCAGTTATGTTTATTCTACAAAAGAAGAATAATTTTGGGGGGAAGCGTTCATGAAAGAAAGTTAATGCACCTTTTCCTACCAAATAAAATAATAATAATAACGTTTTAATTGGGAATAAAAAGATGATCTAATAAATGAGACTATAAAAGCTGTGAAATCATTAAATACAGTAACAACTAAGTTCCTTGTTAAAAATGTTTTTGCCTTTATTTTTCTTTTTTCTGTGAAACTCAGTCCCATTTACTTGAATTATTCTTCTCATTATGTATAGGCTCAACTTCTTTAGCAGCAACTGGGATTTTTTATCTTTAGTCTCAAAGGAAAGTTTTAATTGTGTGTTGCCATGACAGTTTGAATTATTAAGACACATATTACTAAGGAATTTTACAACTTTCTAATTTTAGAGGCTCTTATCAAGAACGCCTCTTTCTTTAGATGTAGCTGAGATCTGAAAAAATGCAAAGCAGCCATTTCACCATTAGAAAGAAACAATATGAAGATCAGTCAACTCACTCAACCAGGGCCAGAGGAAGGAAGCCAGAACCTCCCACTGTGCAAGCTTTGATCATTTTACATTTATGAACACAATACTGAGCTTAAGTCATTAACTGACCTGGGAAGCAGCACCAGATATTAATAACAATAATTATTATAGTATTTAGAGTATCTCCCCATAGTATTACAGAACCTAATAAACACAATTTGAAATTCAATTACCTCAATGAGTAGCTAAAACATCAGTAAAGATATGAGCTAACAAAAAGAAGAAAATGTTGAGAGTCTAAAGAGAACTGTTGGACATTGTGACTTTAAGCAAGGCAGTCTCCGGGAAGCCCTTTTTCCAGGGCAAGAGGGGTAACGTAGTGATAGTAATTTCAGTCAGGGGAGGAAAGAGGGAAACAGTCAAAACGCAATCAGCAAAATGGAGGTGAGAAGTAACTCACTCTAATTATTTGAATTAATGTACATGTTCATAAAGCAAGGAAAAACAGAGCACAAAAACGACACTGGAATTGCCCAGCAATGGAAGAGCTCTAGACCACAAGAGATTCATTTTCGGCAGAAATCCATTTTATCAGAAGAAATTTTAAATCATAAAGTTATGATCAACATTTTTATCCATAAGACTTTAAGGAATCAAGAAAAGTAAAAAAGGAATTCTCTTCTCCAATTTTTATAAGTAAATTCAGTATTAGAAATACTTAACAAGCAGAGAGGAGGGGTCAGCACTGAGAAGCAAGGACAGAAGAGAGGAGAGAAAGTTCTCAGCACAGAACACAGCCATCTATCAGCATTTTAAAAGCCAGTAAATGAATGTAAGTGAGAATCCGCGGCTAAAGAAACCAGGTAAACCGAGAAGACCAAGTCCTGGAAACAAAAGTGGAGGCGGAGTGTGAAGGGCAGTGTGAAACCCTTTCAGAGACAGCCACAGTGATTTTTACTGTAAGCACTGAAGTGATTTCAGTCCTGTGATGGATAAAGAGGCCAGTAGTGGCTCAGGAAGGAAGTTTGGTGAAATGGAAGAGGAAGGAATAAGAAGAGAGAAAACACAGTAAGAAGTATCATCTATTCTTTTCAGGGACTTGGCTTTGGAGGAAAGAATAAAGGTGGGCAGTACCTTGGGAAGGAAGTTCGGTCAGAAGGGTTGCTATGAAGGAGAATTTGGTGTTTATTTTAAGGTCCTTCACTCATTTCTCACCACAGCAGTTTCAATCCCTTACCTTCTCCTCACGCCCCTATCCCTTCTCCCGTCCCCTTCAGAGGCAGCAAAGAAACTCACCTACTTACTAGTAATACAGTAGGTAGGAACCATCAGGTGAAAATTTTTCCAACTTCTCAATAGAACCTCCCTCCCACATCTCAACAGCACAAAATGTCTTACCTTCTGCCTGGCTATCACAGTGGAAGTAATAAACTTGCCCAAAATAAACAAGTGGGACTACATCAAACTAAAAAGGTTCATAGCAAGAGAAACCATCAACAAAGTAGACAGATAACCTATGGACTGGGGAAAAACACAAACCATATATCTAATAAAGGGTTAAAATCCAACATATATAAAGAACTCATATACCTAGACAGCAAAAAATAAAATAACCCAATTAAAAATGGGCAAAGGACCTAAATAGCCATTTCTCCGAAGAAGATATATGGAAAGACAGCAGTACATGAAACGTTCTCAACATCACAAGTCATTAGGGAAACATAACTTTAAACTAAAATGAGATATCATCTCATACCTATAGAATGACTGTCATCAAAAAGACAAGAGATAACAAATGCTGGTAAAGATACAGAGAAAAGGGAACCCTTGTGCACTCTGGGTGAAATTATAAATTAACGCAGCCACTATTCAAACTAGTTATGGAGGCTCCTCAAAAACATTAACAATATAACTACATATGATCCAACAATTCCATTTCTGGGACTATATCCAAAGGAAACAAAAACACTAACTTGAAAAGTTATCTACATTCCCACATTCATGGCAGCATTATTTATAACATATGTATAACCGCCATGACATGCAAACAACCTAAGTGTGCATCAGTAGATGAGCAGTTAAAGAAATTGGATAAAGGAATATTAATCAGCCATAAAAAAATAAAAACCAAGGAAATTTTATCATTTGTGACAACGTAGATGGCCCTTGAAACCATGCTAAGTAAAATAAATCAGAGAAGGACAAATACTAAATGATCTATGTGGAATATTTTTTAAAAATTCATAGAAAAAGAGATCAATTTGTACTTATCAGAGGTGCAGGGCCTGTGTGGTTGGGTGGAGTTGGGGATGGGAGAGGAGAAAAATAAAGGAAGGTCAAAGACATAAACTTCCAATTAATTTATTTAATTTATCTTATTATTAATTTATACATAGTAATATGTGATCATTAATTTATCATCTAACTTTCAGGTTATGATTTATCTTTTCTGCTAAATCTTATATTTAACCTACTGAATGAAGTTTATGATTTAAATAATGACACTTTTCTGTCGTAGGAATATGGAGAGGAAAAACATTCTGTATTCCCATACATTTTTGAGCCCAGATGATGTGAGTCACTTCCAAGAAGATTCTCAGACAGCTTGTTTGCTAGCCTCCAGCTGTCCCTTAGCCTTAGCCAAGAAGAGGACCTCATGTTGAGACAGCAGAGCATGGCATTCAGTCAGCCTGGATGTCTAAGTTGCTGCACTGAACACAGTTACCACAGAGAGTCAAGTGATTCTTGGCTGACTTGAAGGGAGTAAAAGGAACATTTGTTATCAGGGTTGCATTTTGCTATGGCTCAGCTTAGTTTAATACAAATTATGAGCCTCCTGACTAATACAAATGTCCAATTACTTCTTTTTTAACTCGATTACGTTATCCAGCTTCTATTCTTTGGTCATTTTTTAAAGAATATATATTTTTATATTTTCTTATTTTACATCCTATAAGGAATGATTTCAATATCTGATGTCCTCGGGGTTTACATTTGTTTGTTGTTGTTTTCTACCCAATGTATTTGAATTCTTTTAGTTGTATGTTTCTATTTGATTGAATTTAGTCTATGGCTGAATAGGAGGGACCAGATTAAGGATGAATCCCCCTAGAGAGGAATTCCATAGGCTACTGCTGCAGATAAGACATCTCAACAAGCTGAGACCACTGTGATTTAACTTCTCAGCTTCCAGATTCCCTGACCACCCAGGTTATATAAAGTAGAAGCCAAGACTGAGGCGGGTGTGAGGCAAGCGTATGGCACACATCCAAGTATCCACTTCATTCCCCCATCTGTTGCTCTGGCCAAAAGAGACAGATTTGCATGTCTGTTTCCATATCTGGCCAGCAGATTTTTCCATCCTGCGCTTTCACTGAGTGTATATCCCTTTGGAGAAGCAAGATTTTATGAACATTCTCTTCACATCCCCCAATTGCACAGGCCCAAGACCTAATATCCTGATCCATACCTTACCATTATTCCACAAAATTTCTGGTTGGGACATGATTGGGTCTTCCCTTCCTGTGCCCAAAGGAAGACACGAGATTTCATAGTGGCTTGCCATTTTTTTAAATAAATCTTTATTGTTGAAAATATTCTATATGTCCCCTTTTCCTCCTATTGCTCTCTCCCACTCCCCTCCACCCCCCACCCCCGCCTCAAGCCTTCACAACCCTATTGTTTGTGTCTAGTGGCTGCCATTTTGACTTCACTTTTTAATTCACTGTTGTTAGAGAAAGAGACAGAACTTGAAGATGTCCTTTACTCTCTTGATAACTCAGCTATGAATTTAAAAATATATTTATTTTAGTTTGATTGACATCATTGCTTTTTTTCAGAGGAAAAGCTTAAAGGAAACAAATTTATCTATACTTTTACAACTGGCTATCTTCCCACCACTTGGTGTACTGTGCAAACACAAAGGTATTTATGTAATAAATGTTACAGGACCGTTCATATTTTTAAAAAACCGACACCACAAAAATAAGTCATAAGAACTATTTTCTAATTTCTAAATATTTAAACATAAGGAGGATAATATAAAAGAAAGTAAAAAGTAAATATCAACCACTCAGATATTAGAAAGCTTGATGTTCCTCTAAATGTGTTTCCATCTTCTTTCAGAGCCATACAGAGCTATCAAAACAAATAACTTCCAAGAGTAGAGGATTTATTTATCTATCCTTTTAATTATCATCCATTGATTCAAAGTTAAATATTATGAACAATGCTTAGCACTGGAGATCTAAATCACTTATGTTTTAGGTCAATGCTGGAACTATGCCT
>PVJC01011741.1:17500-40977 GCA_004026665.1 Murina feae
GCTTTATGGAAAAGAATAGATAAGAATGCCTATTTCATAGTCATTTCAATTCTTTCCTTTTATTTCCTAGCAGATATGACATAGATTTTACTCTCTATTATCTCTTGATTCCCATTCAACAAATATCTAAACAAACCTCTGTTAGCTTCTGGAGATACTGAATGTAAAAGAGAGCCTCCATGAGCCTGAGGCAAGTGGGAAAGACCACACAGTATGATGGCCATCATGGAGAGTGAGGCAACAACTCAGAGAACAAGCATCTACTTCTCCCCTTAGTGGTGAGAGATACAGGTGGAAGAGCAGGCACTGGGAAGTCCTTTCGGAGTACATAATACCTGAGATGCCCATATTGCTCCATATCCAATAATGCGACCACTCTAACTCATCCCCCCAAACACTTTCTTCAACAAGTTCCGTCAACGCTGCCTCTTGCCTCCTTCATGTCACTTATAATTTTCTAATTGTCTCCATCCCTCCGCCACAGTCTCAGTTGCACTCCTCTCTTTCTCTGCACTACAACCAGCCCCCTGGACGTTTCTCCTGGTTGCATAATCATTCCCCTCCAATCTTTCATTTACTCTTCTTTTTCTCCTTGTTAAAACTCAAGACTTACCCCAAAACTCCTCAGTGGTTGCCAAATGTTCTGTAGGTCAAGCACAATCCCTTCAGCATGTCTCAGCTTGTGCCTTTGAAGCCACATGGTCCTTAAGAAAATGTATCCTCGAGCCTCGGTTTGAATTCAGTCACCTAACAGCTGGAGATGGGAGGCAAGTGATGTCTCTAAGCCACAGAGTTCTCATTTTAAAAACAGGGAATCTCTTCATAGGATTATGATAAAGTCAAAATGAGGTAAATTCTCCAATGTTTTTAGGATGCTATCTGGCACATAGTACATACATATCAGCTATAATTTTTCTCTCTCCAACCTCATCTTCTCCTGGTATAACCCATGTGAATGGAAAACCTCTTCCTCTAAGTCACCATGTTGTCCTACCTTTGTCTTTCACATGGTTCTTCCTCTACCTGCATCTCCTTCCCATGCCTTCTCCAAACCTCCTAGCACCAACTTATCTTTCAGGTCCCATTACGGATGTCATGTTCTGCCTCAGATTCCCCAGCGCTAAGGTGGGTGGTTTTCTTACGGTTTCCATCAGTCCCTTGCACAATTTATCCTAGCACAAACCACTGCATTCTCCTTCATTGGATTCATAATTCCTTAAGGTTTTATTCCTCATTGTCTCCCCAGTACCCACCACTGCCACTGGCTTACATACGCATAGCATTCGCTTTTGGGAACAAATAATCCAATTTTCAATTGCATATCCAATTTATCTGAGCAGGAGCCATAGCATTATTATGAGCTCCAGAAAAGCCACGCTTTATGAGTTATGCTCTTTTGAAAGATGTATTTCTTTATGTTCAGGTCTGTATCTCACCCCCTTTTACCTTCACTGCTCATAGTCAGCAACTAGAGGAGTATCTCCTACAGAATAGTCAATATGTAGTAATTGGTGTGAATGAAAGGAAATCTTTTTTAATTGCACAATTCTAAGATTCTTTCCGTGTAAATGAAGCCTGAAGAAGTAAGTTTGGGATACATCTTATTTTTTCTATAAATAAATGCCACTGGGTTTTATGTCTTTAATCCTGATGGTTTATATTATTTTTAGAGTGAACATTTTTTAAAAAACTAATGGACACAGCATTATTCAAAGAGAAATTTTGAAAGAAAGGAAATCTTGAGGATTAATGCCCTTAATATTCATTTCTGACAGCCTATGCTCACGTCTAGGTTGTCTGGTCAACATTTGGGTCTGACTCGTAGTTTCCAAATCACGGTGTGTCGTGTTCTAAATCAATTCCCCAGGAGAGAGTTAGGGATAGCTTTTCCACAGGTTTTCTCAATTAAAGATGCATCAACATTTTGCCCACATCACCCACATCTGCTCATAAAAAAATGAATAATGGAACACACATGTGCAGACTTGCGATTCATTTCAGCCTCGTGCAGGTGCAAATGCAAGTTTTAAGGTGCAAAGTGGAGCCACAAACGTTGTGGGCTTGTCCAGCTGAAACCCTAGCCTTTAATCACATCTAAATAACTCCTCAGGTGATGCAATCACAGGACTTTGCTCACAAAAAGGGTGTAATAAATATCATAGATTGAACTGGTGCATATTAGCAGATGAAGCTACATTATTTGGAGAAAATGAAATCCAGCTCATTTTCACCAGTCTGGTATTTGCTAAAGCATTCTCTTTATGTATATTAACCCCAAATTCACCTTGAATATATTTCAAAGCAATCTGACCACATAAAACAGGAAATAAAGTGCTTTTATTTGTATACATAATTGATTCGGGGGTTTACATTGACAGATAACTTAAATCTATTGTAATTACTACAGATCCTTGCAGCTGGGGTAGCTTCTCACAGACACACTAAGTCAACACTCAGCTACAAGGAGTAATAGAGGCGCTCACTGGTGCAGATAATCCTGAACAGCAGAAAATCCCCAAATCTTTTCTTTTCAGCTTGGATGTGCAGTTAGGAGATTTTTTCCCCCATCAGACATCCACTCCTAATTTAATTTTCCTTGGGTTAAAGTTCTGTGAATTACACACCTTACTAATGAGTAAATGGTTCCATACCTTTCATTAGCCAATACATACAAGAGTGTGCCTCTTGCCAGTTAAGGTCATATGGGTAACAGAGCTGATCGAGGATGGGGAGCCGAGCTCTGCTTCTGAGGAGACAAACGCCTCCATAGCCACCCCTTGTGGCTAGACTTTCATGAAGTTTATGAAACATGGTATGCTCTGTGTTGTCTGATGCTTAACTGTACCTCAGTAGTTATTTTGCTTGAGTAGGGACAATATATTTCTTCCTACTCTGACATAAGAAAGTCCCCCAGTTTATTTCTTTCAGGTTATAGAGAATGAACACACACACACACACACACACACACACTTACTTGCTTTCATTTTGATACTGTAAATACAAAATGGCATCATCAATATATTATGTTGTAAACAACAGATATGAATATATCATTATGCAAGGGAACATAATAGAAAGGAGAATTTTCCAGGGAACCTTGTTTTGACCTACACAGTGATCATGAGAGAGTTCAAAGGTCAAAGAGAGAAAGGAGATTTCCCTCTGGTTCATGCTTTAGTGTCTTCATCTCTTATCAAACCCGAGGCAGAGAAAGCTGAGAATTCGGTTCCGCTTTTACCTTTCCCCCCTGTTATAACTCCGTCCAGCGTGACCCTCCTTGCTCTGTCTATCCGACCGTGCACGTTTTTCCAAGCGCAACTCGGACCCTGCTCTGGTGCAGCGCTGCCTCCACTTCATCTGGAAGCAATCGCTCCTTCGGAGCCTTCCACAAGACCTATTTTCCATCCCGCTCATTTCGCACTTATTTACTGACCAGGAGACACGCAATGTTCCCAGAAAGGTTGCAGCCATGGTGGAGACTTTTTTTTATCCTCTTGTATAGAAAATAAACGGATGTTTTTTTAAAGCAAAGTAGGCTTATGTGTTTCTATTGTTCTTTGTGGACCTTAAATCTACTTTGTTAGATTCACAGACTGCATTGCAGAAAGTAAGTATGTATGCAGCACTTGCAATATACTAGATATTTCTTTGAGAGCCTTGGAAATAGTAAAAGTTCTAAATACACATATCAGGCTGCTAACAATAGCCATTTTACGTGTGTGTGTGTATTGTGTGCCTCTTATATCATATATGCATGCACACATGTGTGTGTGACTACATTTGTGTACATATATGTATATACTAGAGGTCCAGTGCACAAAAATTTGTGCACTCGGGGGGAGGGGGGTCCCTCAGCCCGCCCTGTGCCCTCTTGCAGTCTAGGACCTCTCGGGGGATACCCACCTGCTGGCTTAGGCCCGCTCCCCAAGGGATCAGGCTTAAACTGGCAATCAGATATTTCTCTGGTAGCCCAGGAGCCCACTTGCCAGCGGGGAGCAGGCCTAAGCTGCATTCGGACATCCTTAGCGCTGCTGAGGAGGCAGGAGAGTCTCCTGCTGCCATCACTGTGTGGGCAGCTATCAGCCTGGCTTGTGGCTGAGCAGAGCTCCCCCTGCGGGAGTGCACTGACCACCAGGGGGCAGCTCCTGCATTAAGCGTCTGCCCCCTGGTGGTCAATGTGTGTCATAGTGACCAGTCATTCCCAGTTGTTCTGCTATTAGGATCAATTTGCATATTGCCCTTTTATTATATAGGATATGTGCATATATACTTGTTTTGCGCCTATAAATATCATGTTGGAGAATGGAAGTAAAGCAATATTTATTCTGGTGTTTATTATAAACTAGGGGCCCAGTGTATGAATTCATGCACCTTGAAAGGAACCTTGGGCCACAGGCTGCAGTGGGTACAGGGTGAGTCTTGGGCAATCCTCTATGTCCCCACCCAGCCCCTCCTGCCACTTCCCCGCCATCTCCTGTCTGCCGGCAGCTCCACTCCCATGTGCTGAAGAGGCCTACCCTACTCACACCCACCGAGTGTGGAGCGATAGGAGTTGGTGCCAGCAGCAGGTTCAAGCAAGGCCGGTGCCATCAGTGGGTGCAAGCAGTGGCTGCTGCCCTAATCGCCCCTCAGGAGAAGGGGTAGGTGGAGAAGCCCTGAGGGGCAATCGGGGCCAGCAGCTGCCGCTCACACCTGCTGACAGTGCTGAGTGCCCGGGTCAGCACCGGCAGCAGGTGCAAGCAGAGGCTCTGGCACTGGCAGCAGGTGTGAGCGCAGGGCGGACCAAGGCATGCAGGAGCTAAGAATTTTCAGTAACCACTAGACGCTCACCCGATGACAACGACTGATGCTCCACCTTGGTCTGGCACTCCGGCTCACCTGCTCTACCATCCCGCTGTTGCTACCGCCCACTGCCCACCATATTCTGTGCTCTGCCATCTGCTGCTGATGATCACCATGTTCCATGTGCGCCCCCTGGTGGTCAGCACACGTCATAGAGACCGATTGTTCAGTTGTTCAGTTGTTTGGTTGTTCTGATATTCAGTCTATTTGCATATTAGGGTTTTATATATATAGATACATCAATAAATTGTTAATAAGTATACATTATTGAATGTATGCTACTTTTTCACTTCTATAATAAATCATGGTGCTGCCTGCTAAACAATAAAAAACAGTCTATCTTAGTATTTTCCATCTTTGAGGAAGAAATGGAGATTTTAGAAGAAAACATCCATATACTTAGAGTAATACAACATTAGGTTTCGTTTTTCTGCACTTAGGGACTTCCTCACCAAGCAGATGAAACATGTTGGGGTTTTTCTGCAGGGGGGAAATGTGGACAAAAACCAAAAAATTCAACAATTATCTAAAAGTCCTGGATTCTAGTCTTGCCCCAAGTGATGAGCCTTCCTGTTCATTGATTATCTAAGGATGAGGGACACCAATTGAATAAAGAGTATTATTTCAGTTTCAAATTTCAAAATCCATGTATGATTTTGTCCATCTAGACAATCTATTCAAGTGAATTTTAAGAACCATGTCTATGGGTTTCTACAATTATGTCACTTAATTTTAATGTATACCAGGCAAAAAACTTTCCATTTTCAGAAGTGGATAAAGATGAAAGTAATTAAAATAAAATTGTAAGAATCCTATATCTATAACTACATTACCCTTTTATAGGTTTAAATATATCCTGAATTGGCATGATTATAAGCACACTGGAGATAATGGAAATCTTTTAAAGATGACAGGTAACAAGGTCATTCAAAGTCCTTGCTGGGTATCCTTGAAAAAAAAATTCCATGATTATTCTATTCTCATCTCACACTGAGTCTATTGCTTGCTATACAACTCAGTCAAATACAATCACACTTAAATCATTCTTGGTCCATACTTACTTACATACCATACATACTTATGGATTATGAGGGCTTTGAATTTGAAAGATATTTGTTAAAAACATGTTATGAAACAAGTATTTGGCAAGAATATATTGCCATGCCTATATAAAAAGTCAGCCCACTACAAAAAAGTCTTCAAACCTTTTTTTTACATTTCTTGTTAAAATAACAGTGACCTATAAAAAGGAACTCTTTTTTAATGTGTAAAGTTGTTCTGTGAATAATCTGAAACTATAGATTATTTCCAATGAAACAGAAGGCCCAGAGTAATGGTCTAAGATGAACACACTAAGACAAATATACTAAGGCAAGCTGAATCCACTAAGGATTTATTTTAAAGAGAATACTAATCATCTTAATAAATATGGTAATTTAGACACTAAGAACTAACCCCCCCCCCAAAAAAAGACCTCCCAAAGAAAGGTATCCCGACTATTGAGGAGCAATGTCCATTAGCTATCCCAGCACAGTGCCCAATAGAGAAGGAACTTTTCATAAAAGGAAAAGTCAGTTAAGCGACCAAATGGATCCAAGACAGTGACTCAAGCCCCGCTTCTCAGATGCCCAAACGCAAGGATCTCAGGGATCTTAGGCAAAGAGAAAATATAAGTTTTCAAACACAAGGTCTGATACAAAAGCAGGAGAAGAGAACTATTTTATCTTCCACCAAAGTCAGCCATGTGTGTTTTGTTTCCTGCAGCGATTTTGGAAGGAGTGATACTCGCTAAATAAAAGCAAACAAAACTACCTGAACAATGTGTGGGGTGAGGGTGGGGAAGCAGGAAAGTACTTCTCACCAAAGGTGGTTGGTTGTAGGGAAAAGGGAGGTGCTGTGATGGAAGGCAGGAGGGACCAGCACTCACTATGCACAACAGCCCGTGAAGGCCCCGAATCCCAAAACGACGGGAAAGAAAAGACTAGAAAGCATTATTGTTAGGATGCTTTGTTCCACCCCAAAAGGTTATCAGGAAACATAGGAAACGGGTAAATCTTTATACTCCTTAGATTGAGGAAGTCAATTTCAGGTTATAAAGGCTGTGTAAGCAAACATTATTTACTCATATTAAAAAATGTGTTCTTGTTATACACTTGAGGGAGAAATCCACTATATAGAATTTTAAGTTTTTTCTTAATCAAAAGCCAGTTTATAATATTTTTATCTCTTCAAGGCCTTGCGATTGTTATCAACTGTTATTATTCGTTATTTTTAGATATACCCTAGTTTTCTTGCTAGAGCTGGGTTTTCTCCCTGGAGAAGGAAAAAGGAGCAGGTCATACATTTATTTCATTCTCTCTCACTGTGAAACAGAAGCCCAGAGCTTGGGTGTGATATATGGAGGAGCACACACATTAACTGTGTCCCACCCGCAATGAGAGGCAGACGACCACAGCTGAGATTGCTGCCATTCATCGTAAGTAAGATTTATTATGGTGTCAAATTAGATTCTAAATTTTGATTCTCTAAGAAATTAGAAAATGAGGGTCATAAGACCCCAAAGGACATTTTATTATATTTTTTTGATGCATATTTCCTTTCATGCTCATCTCCTTATTTGGCCAACTGCTAATTCTGTGTCTTTCAAAGTTATTCAGACACAAATTTATAATTAGATCCAGTGACTCTTTTTTTTTTTTTTTTTTCCATCAGCACCTTTTCTTTACTGCACCAGAGGAGAGGAATTAGGAGAAGGGACAAAATAATTTGAGAAAAAGGAGAAAGTGTCTAGGAGGGAACTGTAACCATTTATACCAAAAGGGGACATACCCAAAACTTTGCCAATGCCCGCAACCTTCTTTATAGGAAAAGCTGAGAAATCTTGGCTGTCCTTTGCTCTTTTTTTATTTTTTATTACAAGTCAAAGTGAAGGGGAATTCAAAATATAATTTCCTGCCCTTTGGTGCCATCATGAGGCCAGAATAGCAAAGTGCCAGGAAAAGCAGATCTTCAGGGTAACCAAGGGTTTTCATATTTTCTTTTCATTCCAAATGTAATTATCCAGAGAATGAAAGTTTGTTTCAGAATGAAACACAATTACCTTTACTATAATTGAAACCCTCCAACCAACAAATCATAGCTCATATATCTACATAGGTAGTTTATTGAGTGGAATAACATGAACCTTAAATCTTTAAGCAACTGTGAAATTACAGTTCAGTGACTTTGAAGTCAGTAAAATATTCAAAGTTTTGAAGTTACAGAGCCATGACCTAAAGCTTTTAGAGTATTTTAAACCAATCATAGCAGCATCTTAGTTTTATTTATTTACTTTTTTACTCTATGGTGTCACAGGGTGGCAGGTAAAGAACTATGACCAAGTCCGTCAGAGGTCCCAACACAAATGTTCTATCACAAGAAGAGAATGTGCAGTTTTATTTTTTAACATATTGTTATTGATTTCAGAGAGGAAGGGAAAGGAAGAGAGAGAGAGAAACATCAATGATGAGAGAGAATCATTGATCGGCTGCCTCCTGCACGCCCCCTACTGGGGATGGAGCCCAGAGCCCAGGCATGCGTCCTGACCAGCAATCAAACCCAGGACCCTTCAGCCTGCAGGCCGACGCTCTATCCACTGAGCCAACCAACCAGGGTGAGAACTGCTATTCCAGGAATGGGGTGGGGGGGAGCCGAAATCATATGACAAAGCAATGCACTAGAGCCTCGTGCCTAGACAGCATGGGCAGTGAATACATGACTTCACACCCAGATGAAATCCACGTACAAGCCAGTCGCGGATGATTCGGTACCTGAAATCCTCATGACAAAGTACAACTTTTAAAAAAAAATCACAAAAAAATGTTTTATCAAAAGTTTCAACCAAATGGAGTCTGTTCTTCAACAGTGTTTTGGACGGAACAGCCCTTCCTCCAGCCTCCGACCACCTCCAGCGGCTCCTCCAGGCGCCGCCTCCCAACGCCTCGGCCTCCGCAGCCTCCGGGACCAGCCAACGCTGCCGTTTCGTCTTTTTGACCTTCACGCCTTGTGGCCGAACAACCATGAGCTCCCACGGTCGTCAGAATCATCCCCCCGCGGCCCCGCGTGTGCGCCGACACCTACCTCTCTCTCCCACCAGGACGAGGCGGCCATGGCCCGGCCCTTCTCCAGGAGCTGGCGGAGCAGCAGCACAAGGGCACCGCGGCTCTCAGAGCCAACCAGCGGCCTGTTCTCTCCAGGACGCGCCGAGGCTCCCCAAGGCGAGCGGGGACACCAGGCGCCATGGACGCCCCGTGGTCCCGGAGCCGCCGACCCAGGCGCTCGGAGCCGCAGGCCGTCCCGTCTGCGCAGACGCAGCTCCGCGCTTCCTGCAGAGCCACTTCCGGGCGAGCAGGGGGGACTCACCGAGCCCAGGGGCGACACCTGCCTCCCCTCCGCAGGCGGCGGCCCAGGCCGGGCTGGGCGCGGAGCCCTCCCGAAGGCTCACCCTCCAGCCGACCAGGAGCCTGTGGAGCCCAGAGGCCTTGGAGGCCCCTCTGCGTCCCCTGGGGTCTGGCTCTTGCCTGAGCCTCTCCCCCAAACGCTAGCGTTCTTTCAACCGCCCTGGGGCCCTCTCCCATGCACTGGACCAAATAAAACTTCTTGCAGCAAAAACAAAACAAAACAAAACAAAAACGCATAACAACAAAAACTATGGAAAACAGTACTGAGTTTCCTCAAAAAAATATGGACTGCCATTTGACCCAGTGATCCCACGTCTTCTCTATTATCCTCTATTCTCTGTTATCTTTTGATGGATGCATACTGCACAAAATGCATCATAAAATGTATCTACAGACATACAAGCATATAACCTAATTATAGTGAATTCCAATTTCCCATTCTTATTTTTTTCAGGACCTTTTGCATAATACTTATAAAGTTTAAACTTAATCTAAAGATTCTATAAATTTGGTGGTAATCTATTAGAAAATATAAATTAAAAAGTAGTAAGCCAATCTCTATGCTACAAATTCATTATAGAGAAACCATAACCAAAGTGCTTGCTGCCAGGTTCAAAGGAATGAATGTAGCACCTACCTCCTTTCCCATGAGAAGTCTGTAGCTTGCGTGCTCTATAATATTCACCCTGCGGTATATCGCTCTCCGTGTCATACATCCCCTTTATATGCCTCCATGGTCTCTAACCCAACCTCAGGATAATTAAAGACACTGGCCAGGGTAGTTAATATTTTACATTATAATAGGAAACATATATTCTCTGACCTCAATGTACGGCAGGTAGGGACCTGCCTTCTCCCTTCGTCAAGGCACCACCCTTCCCTTGCTCAGAACAGTATCCATGCTATCCCACAGAGCTTCTTCATTGTTCCCTAACCTCCCAACCTCCTTGATCTTGACCGATATAACCTTGGAGTGATGTTCTCTTGAGTGATCCATTGGCTTTGCAATGTTTTAACAAAGGAAGTTTAATCTTAATACAGCAAACAAAGCCCTTCCAGATAGGCCCTTATCAGCTTCACCTCCCACAGTTCACCCTTCACATTTTTTAAAAATATATTTTTATTGATTTCAGAGAGGAAGCGGAGAGGGAGAGATAGAAACATCAACGATGAGAGAGAATCATTGATCGGCTGCCTCCTGCACACCCCCTACTGGATTGAGCCCACAACCCAACGTGTGCCCTGACCAGGAATTAGACCATAACCTCTGGTTCACAGGTCAGTGCTCAACCACAGAGCCACACTGACCAGGCCCCTCTTGGTGTTTTTACTGCAACATTTTCAAGTTGCACACAACCCTCCAACAATGCCATAGTAATTATTTTGAACGTGTTCTTTTCTCCCTGGAATTACCTTATCTGTCCTAGGTCTTAGGGATAGCTTATTCTTCCAACCCGTTTAAGTCATCTTCTCCACACAATCCATTCATCCCTCCTTGAAACGCTCGGCAGCGTGATGACTCATTTTTGATGGAAAACATGGGTTGTGCTTATCATGTGCCTGCAAATGACAGGAGCTCAATATGCCAAAGAAGTAACTGTGATGTCTATACTGATAAAAGGATAACATGCTAATTAGGGTGGACATCCTTCTGATGTCCTTCTGGACAAAGATGCAGCTGCTGCCTGAGGCTCAGGCAGCTGCAGCTGCTGGCAGTGGCTGCAGCAGAGGTGTGATGGGGACATTGCCTTCCCCTGATTGGCCTGGTTGCCTCCCGTAGAGGGAGGCCAGACTGCAGCTTAGGCCCACTCCCCGATCCCTGTGGTGAGGGGCCTAAGCTGTCAGTAGGACATCCCCTAAGGGGTCCCAGACTGTGAGAGGGGGCAGGCCGGTCTGAGGGAACCCCTCCAGTGCACAAATTTTCATGCACTCGGCCTCTAGTTTTAACATAAGCTCCTAAAACACTGTGCATTTTCATTTTAAAAGATTTGACACCTATTAAATATATTTTATAATGATTTTGCTATATCTCATTTTGAAAATTAACAAAAAGAAGAAAATTATTTTATCAGTAGTCCAGAAAGGAAATGCAATTACAAATGTTCAGGCATTTAGCACTAAATACCTAAAACAAACATAAGCCATTACCTTTGATCCTATGGATTTTTATGCTATTTTCCCACATAAAACTTGAAGCACATGCCATTTTTAAAAGACCAGTAAGGGGCAAGGAAACCCTACCCACCCTTCATGTGAAACCTGAATTACTGGGCTGGGGAGGATCTGAGGGACACATAATTCCCTCCAAAGCAAGGCATCTTCATTCCTGTGACAGAGCTTCTTGGGCCCTCACGGCACCATCAGCTCATTCCTTTACTCCTCTGGCCTAGTTACGAAGGACATTTCTTCCTTACACGCAGCCAAATCCCTCCTGCATGGAGTCCCACAGTGACCGCCCAGAGGAGACGTTCCCACCCGACTCTTCACAGTCTGACGTGAGCTGCATGCATGCCTGTTTCCAGAAGGGGATCCTCATGCCCCTCATTGGTTTTCAGGGTCACTCTGCAGCTAATACTTTTCGAGACCGAGGCAGCTCCCATCAGCACTGTCGTCTGTAAATAATTAGACCATAGCTCTTGAACACTGAGAATCTGAGCCCTGGCAGCACACTCTCCCACACCCAAAACCCCACTGAAGATAACCACAGAGTGTACAGTGAGCTAATTTCATCCTCAAAAAACATATGAAGGCCGGCCAGTGTGGCTCAGTGGTTGAGTGCCGACCTATGAACCAGGAGGTCACGGTTGGATTCCAGGTCAGGGCACATGCCCAGGTTGGGGGCTCCATCCCCAGTGCAGGGTGTGCAGGAAGCAGCCCATCAATGATTCTCTCTCATCACTGATGTTTCTGTCTCTCTCACTCTCCCTCTCTGAAATCAATAAAAAATATTTTTAAAAACATAAAACAACAACAAAAAAAAAACATATGATGTCAGAGGCCCATCAGCATGCTAGAAAATTAGGAAATTCTGCCATATAAAATGTCCAAGGGACACAAAATGAGCACCGATTTCAGTTCACTTTGCTTTGCACTTTGTTAAGGAATTACAACAGATCCACCACCTGGTCTTGTGTACGTCTGATACGGCTGCCACTCACAGGATCTCCCTCTACCGAGACAGCAACTCACGCGACCTCAGCTAGGCCGGGGGGACCGACTCTCCCAGGAGGCAAACCACAGGTGAGCATGTGGTTTTAGATGGAGATGACCATCAGCAAAATCCTAAAAAAAGCTATGGTAACAACCTAAATCTGATAAACGAATAAACAAAACGTGTTATATCCACACACAGGATAGCATTCAGCCCTTAAAAAGGCGTGACTTTTGGAGGCTGTAAAGCTTGCAAGATCCGGCCAGAACGTCGGACCCACTGTCCTCCCAGCACTTCGACCCTTCCCTGAAGGCTCTCAATAAAATAGGTTGCTCAAAAAAAAAAAAAAAAGAAAAGAAAAGAAAGAGAGAGTGTGAAATAGTGGTACATGTTAAAACATGCATGAGCCTTGAAAACATCTTAAATGAAAGGAGCCAGAAACGAAAGGCCACATGGTGTATGATTCCACCTGTATAAATACACAGAACACGCTGATTTATAAAGAGAGAACACAGGTTAGGGGCTGGCAGAATCAGGTGGGGAGCGGAGGAGATAATGGGCACCAGGTAGGGGTTTCCTTTTGAGAGTGATGTTCGGAAACTAGGTAATGGTGATGGTTACCAAACAATGTGAGTGCCACTGGGTATACTCTCTAAAATGGTTACAATGACAGATCTCACATGACATGTCTTTTATGACAATAAAACAATTATCAAGAAAAACAGATGAACATTAATTCCTGCTTCTGACATCCAAAACTCCAGTTTCTGTCCTTCCTAAGACTTGGTTATTTAGCTTTTCATTCTAGTCAATGAGTTCGTGATTTTCTAATAAATACATTCCTGCCTGTTTTCTATAATCATTTTCTAGTTTCAAACAACACCTAGTTCTTACATCTGATATGAAGGGTGTAGAAGATCAGTTTGGTAACATATAGTAAAATACATAGTATCCAGTACAGCTATAACTAAACATCTGTAAGCAGGAGTAGGAACACATCAAAGAGGGGGATAGTTATACAAAGAGAACATAGCAGGTACAGAACATTGCAAAAGCTCCACAAAGAGTAACTTTTGAGGTGGGTTGTAACACTATATCTTCAATATAAATAAAAATGTAAATGTTCGTTTGTTCAAAATCTCAAATCTCCAAAAATTCTTCACTGATTGCTTTGAAATTTTGACACAATATTGCATTCGAATACACGTGTGTTTTTATATACCTACATTATATAGATGTCACCCCGTGACAGGTAAAAACATACTTTTTTGAAAAAAACAGCACCATTTGTTGGATGTAAAAGCATGAACATGCTATGAACTTAACAATATTATTCAGTCTAATATCCAAAGCCAGGCAGTCACATACAAGTCTGTCGACACTATTGTGGAAGCAGATGAAGCAGTTAATTATCCAACAGAATTTTGAAATTCACTCAATCTGCCAGGGATGCTACCGCATGTACTGCAATTGAAAATTGGCATGCCAATTATCATGTTGCGAAATATCAACCAGTGTGGGGGCTGGGCCTTGGGCCGGGGCTGGGCTGGGGCTCGGGGCGTGGGTGGCCACCACGGTCCCCCCACACTGACAGCCAAGGGCTCGAAGGGAGTGTGGCAGGTGAGGGCGGGGGAGCTTCCTCAGCTCCTTTTTCCTCCAGCTTTCGGGGGGCTCGGCGAGGGCCCCTGCCAGCAGAAGTCAGGAGTGGCCAGGCTGCTTGGGGCGCAGGGTGTGGGGCATGGCTACCTGTGGAAAGCAGAGGTGCAGGCCAGCACTGGGGGGCCTGGGCTGCAGAGACACATGTGTGTGAGGTCAGACTAGCTGGGCAGGATGGGGGTGGCGGTGTGCCAGAGGCAGCCGCCAAGGAGGGCGCATTGTATACCCACAAGCATTGTGCAATTAAACATATTAGAAACATGCGCTTTCTCTTTTCTTTATTTTCCATTTAACCAGACTGAGCCACAGCAACAGTCTGGTTACAGCTAGTAAGCGGTACAGCTAGTTCTTAAATAAATCTACATCAACCTACGATACAGTATTAGTGCTATTCTAAATATTGATTTAGACACACTATAGAAAAAGCATAGCATTTAGAATGTAAAAGAAAAAGCTGAGTTTGAACATCTCTGCCATGAATGCATTACCCAATCTTTATAAACTCAAGTTCTCATTTACCTTATTTCACCCTATTAAATGAAGACAATATCTGCCTTTCTCAATTGCCTCTAAGCTTCTCCCTCATTTCTGAATTTCTAGTGTAGTTTATAACTACTAGGGGCCCAATGCATAAAAATTCGTGCAAGAGTAGGCCTTCCTTCCCCCGGCTGCCGGCACTGGCTTCTCTCTGGCACCCAGGACCCAGGCTTCCCTCCTCCAGCACCAGCAGGCACCCGGGACCCGGGCTGGCTTCCCTCCACCCTGGCTTCGTCAGGAAGGACGTCCAGAAGATGTCCGGTCTAATTAACATATTAGACCCTTTTATTATTGTAGATTGGTGCCAATGCCAAGTTGGCTGAACAACCCAGACACCTGTGCAGTGAGCCTGGGCACCACACACACCCATCAGATCCCAGTGCAAGAACAAGGACACTAGGTACCAGACCGGAGGCAGAAAGCCTGTTTGGGCTAAGACTCCAAGGCCCTGCATGGAGATGTGGATAAAGAAGAAATGAGGCCCAAGAGTTTTCTCTTCACTGAATCCTTTGATTTGTTTGTCCCTCTAGATCACTGGTTCTCAACCTTCTGGTCCTTTAAATACAGTTCCTCATGTTGTGGTGACCCCCAACCATAAAATTATTGTCGTTGCTACTTCATGACTGTAATGTTGCTACTGTTATGAATCGTCATGTAAATATCTGACATGCAGGATGGTCTTAGGCGACCCCTGTGAAAGGGTCGTTCGACCGCCAAAGGGGTCACGATTCACAGGTTGAGGACCGCTGCTCTAGAGCAAGGGCGAGGTCTCTATTTTCAATCTTTACTCCTTTTATGTCATAGTTTCCATTCTACTAAAAAGACAACAATGAATGAAAAGACTGGCAGCATTTCTCTAAGCGGGGTGATGAGTTTTTAAACTTCTGAAACGTCCATAATGGGAACTCTACGAGCTTTCTGAACCTTTTAGGTTCGGAGCATATTTTTTCTTGATGAAAACCACAATATCATCCTATTAAGATTTTCAAAATAAGTAGCTGCGGTGGGAAATGCCAATAGTATCTTAGCACTTCAAGGCACCATAAAAGACAGACGCTCATCCATTTAAACATGCTTGCAGCACCCTTCATTTTCCTCAGTTACACTTGACATTGATGATTAATCTTGTATTAGTTTTGGGTGGACAGCATAGTGGTTAGACGATCACATACTCTACAAAGTGCTCCCCCTGATATTTCCAGTGCCCACCAGACACCATACATCGTCTTTACAGTATCGTTGACTATATTCCCTGTACTTACATCCCTGTGACTATTCTATAACAGCCAATCTACACTTAGTCCCTTCCCCTTTTGCACCCAGCCCTCCAGCCCCCTCCCCTCTGGCTACAGCGCCTTCACAGTCCAAGTTGTGAAGGAGAGAAGCCAGTGTATAGATGCTGGTAAAGTGAGCTGAGTCATGCAAGATGATTAAAACCAGTATCTTTTTCCTACCTCTTATCTACTGGAGGTTTTTGAGCTTCTAAACTGCTATCCAATAAGCGATTGCTTTAGACTAGTACACGTCTGTCCTCCGTGGAAGGGGCTAGGCCTAGAGATTAATTAACAAAGTAGGTTCAGGAGGCAGTGGGCCCAGGTCCTCCCCCCAGCACCACCATCCATTAGCTCTGTGACCTCGGGGAAGAGCCAGGTGGATGGGGTCTCAGATACGGCACCCACATGCCCTCCCTGTGCAGGGAGGGCACACCAAGGGCACGATGGTCTCCGCCAAGACTTCTGTCTGGGAGAAAGCTGCCCACCAGCTCTCGCCCTGATGCTGGGCTCCCTGTATGTCTCAGTGCCTCTCGAGCTGCTGCCTCCAGGCTGTAACACAGAAAGACTGAGTTCAAGTACGTGTGGACATGGACCCTTTTAGACAGACTGCCTGGGCCTCCCGCAGCCCCTCTCTCTCCTCAGCCTCAGTCCCCGCTGGTTTTTGGCACGAGGCGTCATGGGGACCTCTCTTTCTGACTCTGGAACCCTGGATGGGGCCCCTCGCTCTTCAGAGGGGACTTTTGCAGCGAAGATGTCCCTCCCAATTTTTATCCACCATGGGTGGGTGTGGAACCAGCATGCACCTGGAAACGTACGCGTTGTTTATTGCTGGAATTTTCCATTTAATATTTTCAGACTGCAGTTGACTGCAGGTAACTCAAACCACGGAAAGCAGAACCATGAGCAAGGGCGGGTACAACAACAGTCCTGCTCATTTGTTCTCGCTGTCTGTTGCCTTTGCTTTGGGAGTCAGACCCAAAACCTTGTCACCAGGAACAATGCCAAATAGCTACCCAGGTGTTTTTCTTCTAGAATGTAATGGTCTGATCACTTAGCCCATTTGACGTTTGACTAGTCCTTTGAACTTAAGGACTTGTGCCTCTCTTTAGCTCGGAAAAATACTGTTCTTATTTTCCTTCTCCACATTTTTTTTTTCTCCTTCTGGAACTTCTCCACTAAAAGCAATTGGACTATGGACTTATCCTTCCTCCTTGTAAAATGTTTTCTCATATTGTCCTTCTTTTGGCCTTTTTATTTTATGTTCGTGGAGACATTTTGACTTTGCCCTTATGCACTTTTAGATTACTAATTTAATGTACTTGTGCCATTTTTTTCACTTAGTTATTTTAATTACTTTCAAAAATTACAATCATATTTGAAACTATATTAAAGTCATGTATATGCAGTATAACTTGCATAGAGTAAATTACATAAGTCCTTTTAGTAGACACATCTATGAATTTTAGCAAAGCACACAGCCATTTAACCATCAGCATTGTTACGATATGGAACCCCCAGGTAATGGTCACATTTTAACTCTGTTTCTATTCTTTTCCCCATAGGTAACTGTCCTTTTTTAGCATTATTCTCTCAAATTATTTGATAACTGTTAATTACTTTTTTCCTAAATTATTCTGTTTCCTGAAGCACTTTAGACTTTCGAACATTACGTGTTCCATCTGATGCTTCTCCCCACTGTCCTGCTGGGAGTTGCTGTGTGTTTTCCTATGATTTGTTGTCCATTTTCCCAGTGACTTCTCCCTTGAATGAGAAAGCTGACTTCAGGTAGGTGGGTAAGTTGGGTAAGATACACGCGTGGCAGCTTCACTTTAGGGTTATGGGATTGACACAGTCAGGCAGCTGAGGATCCCAACGGACCAAGTGAAGCCATCTTTCTTGGTTGTGCACTGTAGGGAAGCACAGGGCTTGGTTGGAATGTCTGTAAGGAGGATTCTCTGAAAGGTAGGGGGGGACCTTGCAGAAGGCAGCAGCCCCTGCCTTGACTTTTTCAAACAAGTTCAAACCTCTGGGTGTTTTACTGGAATCTCTATATTTAGTCTTTAAATCTGGCCTTGTTTCCTCAAGTATGTGTTTCCTCAAGGATGCTTACCCTGCAGTTAGTATCTAATAGTTAATTTTGTTTCAAGCTGCTGTTACAATAAAAGCCTAAGGAGGCAGTTGAACAGGGCTGTTTGCTTCTACAGTCAAGCAGCCCCTTAGCCTCTCTTTCACAGAAATGGTGTCAGAGTAATCTATCCATCGCTCAGGGTCTGCTGGTCAGTCCAGGCAGTACACTATTCTCATTCTGGTTAAAAACTTTATTTCTTTCTCTTTTATGCTTGTCATGATAATACAGAGGGTCTTGAGATCTTGAGATACACTTCCCTCTCTCTCAGATATTTATTCACCATTAGAAATCATGGTTCAGCTCTAAGGCTCTGTTCTAAGCCAACTGCTGAATGCTACTGGGGCTAAAGGGAGAGGAAGAGTGGGAGGGAGGAAGGGAGGGAGAGAGTGGGGGGGAGCTCTCAACCACTCTGTCTGCTCCATAGGATGAGATCATATCACCGCCTCAGCATTCAAGAATTCCTCACAAGTTCTCTTCCACTGATGCTCAATTCCTGTCTTGCAGCCCCGTTACAGAATTCCTGTTTCTGTCCTTCTTCCCTTTTCTTCTTCTTTCCTCCTTTCTTGCCTCTTTCCCTTTCTCTCTTCCTTCTTTTCTTCCTTATTTTCTCATTTCCTATTATTTTGTTTTTAGTCCACTACCTTAAATCAATTTTTACTTATTGGATCCTCTACTTATAAACTCATTAGAGAGAGTGCAGTGTAACTGTTAAAGTATGCACTCTGACCCCAGAAGGCCCAAGCTGGATTGTCAGTCTTCGATACATTATCTGTGTGCCCTGAGGCTAGTTGCTTTACTTTTTGTTCTTTGATTTCTTTGTCTGTAACTTGGTTATCCCACCTGTATGAGGTTGTTTTATGGGTTAAAAGTTAGTATGTGTAAGTCACTTAGCACATTGCCTGACACAAATTATTAATATTTGATATAGTATATTCTTAAAATTCAATAAGCTTTGTTTAATATGATTTCTTAACTTTTGGTTTATGGGTTGCAACAATTTATTTTATTTACTTATACTAAAGGTGGGGGAAAAACTTTGTATACAGATGGTTGCATAATATATTATTAACAACTAGAAACAATTCAAAACTATAGAATGAATAAGTAAATATTTGTTGTAAATTAAAAGACAAACATGGAAAAAACAGATTCCTGAAAATTTTGTATGAAAAAATAGAATACCTACTAATATTTATACATTAATTTTATATATAACTAGGGGCCCAGTGCACAAAAATTTGTGCACTCGGGGGGTGGGGGTCCCTTAGCCCGGCCTGTGCCCTCTTGCAGTCTGGGACACCTCGGGGGGGATGTCTACCTGCTGGCATGCCTGGCCAGCCTGGGTGAGGGGCTGAGAGCCATTTTCAGGCTGCCCACAGCCCCTTCAGGGTTCATACACTGGGGGGTGGGAAGGCTGGTGAGTGCAGGCCTGGACGTTTCCCACCAGAGGGCCCACAATTGCACACACCTAGTGGGCCCCCACCGCTGAGGGGACACACCTGGTGCAGAGTTGGGTGGCAAGCCAGGGGCGGATGCTGGTGCAGGATCCCTCGGTGGGGCCCTGCTGCTGAGCAAACACAACCAGGGTGGAGCTGGGCAGTGAACTGGCTTCGGATTCTCCACACTGTGCAGCAGACACTCCCGCACGCCCTGTGGAGGCCCCTGGGGAACGGATGAAGGTAGCGGACCCTGGATGGGTGTTCCTGGACACCTCGTGGAGGCCCCCAGGGCAAAGCCAGGCAGCAGACCCAGGACGGCTGCTCCTGCACACCCTGCAGAGGCCCCATGCTCCTGCACGCCCCGGGGAGGCCCCCAGGGGGTGGAGCCAGGCAGTGGACCCGGTACAGGCACTCCTGGATACCCCTCGGAGGCTCCTGGGGGTGGAGCTAGGCAGCAGACCCAGGACAGCTACTCCTGGACGCCCCGAAGAGGCCTCAGGCCAGACCCCCCCACCCACTGAGCTGACACACCTGGCACAGCTATGCCGGCCAGCCGTAGAGGCTCCCAGTGCAGAGCTGCCCTGCTAGCCTCCATCTTGGCTGGGTTAATTTGCATACAGCCGCTCTGATTGGCTGGTGGTAACGGTCAATTTGCATGTTTCTCTTTTATTATATTAGATCTTCAAGTGTTTAAAGATTAGAATCACAAAAGGTTATATTTTAGCCATTTTTTGTTTTAACTAGATGGATTGTTATTTTAATAGGGAAAGGAAAGAAAAAAATTGCAATACCTTTAAAAACCAGCTGAGTTTTAAGATGCCTTCAAACTCCAGTCCTGGTGACAGACAATGCTTGCTCTTAAACACCATCATTGCCACTGGGACCCACCTAGAATAAGCAGAAAGTTCTAGGGCATTCTATTTTGCTTAAATGAAGTAGCTCTTTGTGTCTCAACTTTTGAAGGCAGCTCAACCTACCTGCATTATATCACAGCTACAGTCTGTTTCTAGCAGTTTTTCAAGGAAGAACAAAGCTTAGGTTAGGTGAATCCTAAGAATCCTGGAGAAGATGGTCCACATTAAATAATAGGAACTGTAGCATTAAAATAAAAAGTAGGATATATTGTTGGTGAATTTTATATGTTTTTAAGGGCACGCACTGGACTAAAATGGGTGAAATATTTTAGAGAACTTCTTTCTTGCATGATTTAGGATCAGAAAATCAGCAAGGTATTTTTTAAAATGTAGGCAGAGCAAATAAAACTAGGGATATGATTAACATGTATAATTTAAATAAATCACACTGTTTTAATGGTTACATTTTGTAGATTTTATAATTTTAGCATCTAATAATCACCTGCATTAAGATATTTTACAAGTGTAGCTATATACAATGCTAGTGTTAAGCACATTTATATGTTGTAATCTTTTCAAAATTAATTTGTAAGCTAATTTACCAATAATGAAAATAGTGTTAAGCTTATCATTCATTAACTTATTGCTTAATCTTTGTGTTATAGGCAAGTGAACAAGATGTTTAAATATACTTTTTTGCAGATCAAATTTTGTACAATACTAATAAGCCCTGATTTGTAGACTTTTAAAAATTATATTTGGAAAGATACACTACATTCCTTAAAAATGTCCCTGTGATATTTTCATTCAGTTAACAAATTAAAAGGAAAAAGACAAATGTGACAGCTGAGAAATATGAAAGTCTATTTACTGAAAACTAGTTTACAGATCGAGTTAAAATAATGAGATGAGGAGACTTCTGGCAGACACATAGGACTTGTTTTCCATTTGATTGCAGTTTAATAATTTGCTGATTGCATTATAATCACAGCAATATTGCATTTTAATCACATGCATACATTTGGTTAACCAAATTAATGTCTTTAAATCACAATGTGATTTTTGCTAATACATAACCAGTTCTTTTTCTGCCCCTGCTCCAATAAGGGTCATAATCAGCGAGCATGCTTTTGAATCAATTCTTTTTGGTAAACTCCCTGCCACAGTCTGTTTCTAGCCTCCTGAAGACAGCATCTTTCACACCGATGTGGAATAATGAAGAATGCTTCCTGGAATAACCTGCTCTAATAAAAGAGTAATATTGAAATTAACCATTTCTCCAGGACGCCTAAGCAATGCCCACCAGCCAAGCCACACCCCTAGCCAATCAGAGCAGCTGTATGCAAATTAACCCAGCCCAAGATGGAGGCCAGCAGCCACGGAGCTAGAGCAAACAGGAGGCTTCCGTTGCAACTGCCTGCCTAGGCTGGATGGGCCTCTGCTCACGGCAACGATGTTTCAATTATAGAAGCCATGGAGCTGAAGCAAATAGGAGGCTTCGTTACCTGCCTAGGCCTCCGCTCAAGGTAACAAAGTTTCAATTATAGAAGATAAATAAACCCCAGAAACCTGATTCCAGCCAGCCTCGCTGGGAAGTTGCATCAATGGGAACTGTGGGCAGCTTGAAAACAGCTTTCATCCCCTCACCCAGGCTGGCCAGGTATCCCAGTAGAGACCCAAATCCTGAAGGGACTGTGGGCAGCCTGAAAATGACCCTCAGCCCCTCACCCAGGCTGCCCAGGCACCCCAGTAGGAACCCGAACCCTGAAGAGAATGTGGGCAGCCTGGAAACAGCCCTCAGCCCTTCACCCAGGCTGGCCAGCCACCCCAGTAGGGACCTGAACCCTGAATGGGCTGTAGGCAGCCTGAAAACAGCCCTCAGCCCATCACCCAGGCTGGCCACACCCCCATGGGGTGAGGGTCCCCACTGGGGGCTTGGCTAGCCTACAAATAGCCATCAGCCCCTCACCCAGGCTGGCCAGGCATGCCAGCAGGTGGACATTGCCCAAGGGGTCCCAGACTGCGAGAGGGCACAGGCTGGGCTGAGGGGACCCTCCTCCCCAAGTGCACAAATTTTTGTGCACCGGGCCCCTAGTCAACTCTAATAAACCGTTTATTTACCGTTTCTCCAGGACATTAACTGTTTTTCCAGGACACCTAAGCCACACCCACCAGAAAAGCCACGCCCACCAGCCAATCAGAGTGGCTGTATGCAAATTAACTCAGCCAAGATGGAGTCCAGCAGGGCAACCATGGAGGCGGTGCGGTGCAGGCGGCAGGGTGGGTGGTGCACACAGGGCGAGTGGCGGGTCTCAGGGTGGGCGAGGCAGGCGTGGTGGACTTGGCCAGCCTGACAACTGCCCTCAGCCCCTCACCCAGGCTGGCCAGGCATGCCAGCAGGTGGACATTCCCCAAGGGGCCCCCAGACTGCAAGAGGGCACATGCCAGGCTGAGGGCACATGCCCTCCACCGATGACAGTGCACAATATATTGTGCACTGGGCTCCTAGTGTACAATAAACTGGAAGCAAGCCTCATCCAGCACAAACCTGCAACATTCCTTGTGTAACTAAAAGCCGCTTCGGTAATTGCCCTGCTCTTCACAAACTGGGTGCCTGTCCTTCCTGGTGCCGAAGCTGCCTGGGGGTTCCTTGGGCCAGCAGCTGGGACACAGGACAGAATTGGACACAGAACATGTCATCAGACTCTTCAGGACCTGCAAAAAGAGTTAAAGTTTCTCAATGTGCCTCTCTCCCGTTACTCCAGCATTCACAAAGTTTTCGTAGAAAATATTATAAGAAAACAAAATTTCTCAGAATTCACTGCCCAGATCATCTCTGTGCTGTTTTAAAAGCAAAATGATCCCTGGCTGGTGTTGCTGCTCAGTGCATCTTAAGGTCACAGGTTTAATTCCTGGTTGGGGGCATGCAGGAGGCAGCTGATTGGTGTCTCACTCTCACATCAATGTTTCTCCCTCTCCCTGTCCTTCTCCCCCTCCTTTCTTGTCTCTCTAAATATCAATTTTAAAAAATCTTAAAAAATAAAAGTATTACACCTATGGTAGAAAATTCAAACAATAGAGTGGTTTTACAGTGAAAATACTATTTATTTCTATAAATGCTAGCACAGGTCCTCAAACTTTTTAAACAGGGGGCCAG